>CM059804.1:7116727-7339227 GCA_030435695.1 Brachymystax lenok tsinlingensis | reverse complement strand
TATTGCACTCAACACTGCCCTTTCCCTCCTGGACAAAAGGAACACCTCTGTAAGAATGCTATTCATTGACTTTAGCTCACCGTTCAACACCATAGTGCCCTCAAAGCTCATCACTTAGCTAAGGACCCTGGGACTAAACACCTCCCTCTGCAACTGGATCTTGGACTTTCTGACAGGCCGCCCCCAGGTGGTAAGGGTAGGTAACAACACATCTGCCACGCTGATCCTCAACACGGGGGCCCCTCAGGGGTGCGTGCTCAGTCCCTTCCTGTACTCCCTGTTCACCCACGACTGCATGGCCAGGCACGACTCCAACACCATCATCAAGTTTGCCGATGACACAGTAGGCCTGATCACCTACAATGATGAGACAGCCTATAGGGAGGAGGTCAGAGACCTGGCCGTGTGGTGCCAGGACAACAACCTCTCCCTCAACGTGATCAAGACAAAAGAGATGATTGTGGACTACAGGAAAACGGGGCTGCAGTGGAGCAGATTGAGAACTTCAAGTTCCTTGGTGTCCACATCACCAACAAACTGTCATAGTCCAAACACACTAAGACAGTCGTGAAGAGGGCACGACAAAGCCTATTCCCCCTCAGGAGACTGAAAAGATTTGGCATGGGTCCTCAGATCCTCAAAAGGTTCTACAGCTGCACCACCGAGAGCATCCTGACTGGTTGCATCACTGCCTGGTATGTCAAATGCTCGGCCTCAGGGGGGATGGAGCAGAAGACACATTTTTATTTGTTTACTGTAACTAATGGACAAAGGGTATTGTATTGTAAAGAAGTCAGCCAGAGTTGAGGTACGCCATCATTCAAACAAAGAGATACCTTCCTGGCCACCAGTGCATATTTCCAAACCATGTTTGCATATAATTACAATAAATTCAAAAAATTCAAAAAATATATTCTTAACTCAAAATATTAACGTTTAATAGTACTAGCCATAATTTTTAAATGGCACCGTGCAGGGTTCTATATGGAACCATTTTGGGTCAGTGAAAAAGGGTTCTATATAGAACTTTTAGATGTTCCAAAAATGAAGCAAGCGATATAACCCTTTTCTGTTCTATAAGGAACCTTTTTTTCTGAGAGTGTATTTAGCTATAGAGTGTAGTATGCAAATTGAGAGTCTTCCTTCAAGGCATAGCTTCTTTCACTTAAGTGAAAATACTTTAAAGTACTGCTAAAGTAGTTTTTTTGGGGGGTATCTGTACTTTACTATTTATATTTATCGCAACTTTTACTTTTACTTTTAAAATAATGAACTGTTTACTCCATACATTTTTCCCTGACACTCAAAAAGTACTTGTTACATTTTGACAGGAAAATGGTCCAATTCACACACTTATCAAGAGAACATCCCTGGTCATCCCTAGTGCCTCTGATCTGGCGGTCTCACTAAACACAAATGCTTAGTTTGTAAATGATGTCTGAGTGTTGGAGTGTGCCCCTGGCTATCCGTTAATAATTTAAAAAAAGAAGAAAATGGTGCAGTCTGGTTTGCTTTAATATAAGGATGTAGAAATTATTTTAGCAATTCCATTTACTTTTGATACAGCTCAGCATTTAACACCATAGTTCCCTCCAAGCTCGTCATTAAGCTCGAGACCCTGGGTCTCGACCCAGCCCTGTGCAACTGGGTCCTGGACTTCCTGACGGGCCGGTCCCAGGTGGTGAGGGTAGGAAACAACATCTCCACCCCGCTGATCCTCAACATCTCCACCCCACAAGGGTGCGTTCTCAGCCCTCTCCTGTACTCCCTGTTTACCCATGACTGCGTGGACAAGCACGCATCCAACTCAATCATCAAGTTTGCTGACGACACTACAGTGGTAGGCTTGATTACCAACAATGACGAGACGGCCTACAGAGAGGAGGTGAGGGCCCTCGGAGTGTGGTGTCAGGAAAATAACCTCTCACTCAATGTCAGCAAAACAAAGGAGATGATCGTGGACTTCAGGAAACAGGAGAGGGAGCACCCCCCTATCCACATCGAGGGGACAGTAGTGGAGAAGGTGGAAAGTTTTAAGTTCCTCGGCGTACACATCACGGACAAACTGAATTGGTCCACCCACACAGACAGCGTGGTGAAGAAGGCGCAACAGCGCCTCTTCAACCTCAGGAGGCTGAAGAAATTCGGCTTGTCACCAAAATCACTCACAAACTTTTACAGATGCACAATCGAGAGCATCCTGTCGGGCTGTATCACCGCCTGGTACGGCAACTGCTCCGCCCACAACCGTAAGGCTCTCCAGAGGGTAGTGAGGACTGCACAGCGCATCACCGGGTAAACTACCTGCCCTCCAGGACACCTACACCACCCGATGTCACAGAAAGGCCAAAAAGATCATCAAGGACAACAACCACCCGAGCCACTGCCTGTTCACCCCGCTATCATCCAGAAGGCGAGGTCAGTACAGGTGCATCAAAGCTGGGACCGAGAGACAAAAAAACAGCTTCTACCTCAAGGCCATCAGACTGTTAAACAGCCATCACTAACATTGAGTGGCTGCGGCCAACATACTGACTTAAATCTCTAGCCACTTTAAACATAGGAATTGGATGTAACAAATGTATCACTAGCCACTTTAAACAATTTTGTATATAATGTTTACGTATCCGACATACTCATATCAAATGTATACACTGTACTCTAAACCATCTACTGTATCTTGCCTATGCCGTTCGGCCATCGACCCAAATCTCTAGCCACTTTAATAATTATAATTGGATGAAATAATGTATCACTAGCCACTTTAAACAATGCCATTTATATAATGTTTACATATCCTACATTACTCATCTCATATATATGTGTATATACTGTACTCCATACCATCTACTGCATCTTGCCTATGCCGGTCAGCCATCGCTCATCCATATATTTATATGTACATACTCGTATTCATTCCTTTACTCTTGTGTGTATAAGGTAGTTGTTGTGAATTTGTTAGATTACTTGTTAGATACTACTGCATGGTCGGAACTAGAAGCACAAGCATTTCGCTACACTCGCATTAACATCTGCTAACCATGTGTATGTGACAAATAAAATTTGATTTGATTTGAGAAGTATATTTAAAACCAAATACTTTTAGACTTTTACTCAAGTAGTGTTTTACTGGGTGACTTTTACTTTAGTCATTTTCTATTAAGGTATTTTTACTTTTAATCAAGTATGACAATTGGGTACTTTGTCCACCACTGCTTCTCTCAGAGCAATCTTGACTAAGGAAAAGCCAAGTGAGCGGTGAACTGGTATTGTGATATACTGTACATGAATGACCCTAACACTAAACCTAACCCTAACACTAAACCTAACCCTAACACTAAACCTAACCCTAACACTAAACCTAACCCTAACACTAAACCTAACCCTAACACTAAACCTAACCCTAACACTAAACCTAACCCTAACACTAAACCTAACCCTAACACTAAACCTAACCCTAACACTAAACCTAACCCTAACACTAAACCTAACCCTAACACTAAACCTAACCCTAACACTAAACCTAACCCTAACACTAAACCTAACCCTAACACTAAACCTAACCCTAACACTAAACCTAACCCTAACACTAAACCTAACCTAACACTAAACCTAACCCTAACACTAAACCTAACCCTAACACTAAACCTAACCCTAACACTAAACCTAACCCTAACACTAAACCTAACCCTAACACTAAACCTAACCCTAACACTAAACCTAACCCTAACACTAAACCTAACCCTAACACTAAACCTAACCCTAACACTAAACCTAACCCTAACACTAAACCTAACCCTAACACTAAACCTAACCCTAACACTAAACCTAACCCTAACACTAAACCTAACCCTAACACTAAACCTAACCCTAACACTAAACTTAACCCTAACACTAAACCTAACCCTAACACTAAACCTAACCCTAACACTAAACCTAACCCTAACACTAAACCTAACCCTAACACTAAACCTAACCCTAACACTAAACCTAACCCTAACACTAAACTTAACATTACACCTAACCCTGACACTAACCTTGTACATGAAATGTTATTTTTTGTATTTCGTTTAGTCCTTTAGTATACAGAAAATGTTGAATTTGCATGTCAGACCTAAACCTCTTCTGCTCAAGCGATGTTTCACCATTTCATTGTATATCACACACTGTCTATCTATCAGATGATCTTCATCCATAGCCATGTAACTCACCGTTGTGTATTAAACCAGGCATGGGACATTGACCAACATTCACACAGGTGTAGAATGATCAGACACTCCCATGGGCATTCATAAATAGAAAATAGACCTGAGAAATGCTGTGCTGTGTTGCTATGGGGCTTGAGTTATTTAAATGCATCGTTAATATTGTGTTGCTGTGTGTTTGTGTCCAATGGCCTCTGTCTTTGTTGACCTTCACAGTGGGTTTTACCATGCCGGTATGTGTCATCCATCTGATACTGGTGACTGATCCACTCTGACATGACATGTAAAGCTCCATCTATGTGTTCCAGAATCAAAAGCCTTCTAGGACTCTGGCACTCTGGTTTTAACTGTCTGCTGGTGTCAGAAACTGACCTTAGGGGTAATTTAACAGAGGTGGATTAGTAAACATGTCAGTAGAAACACACGCACGTACACACACACACACACACACACACACACACACACACACACACACACACACACACACACACACACACACACACACACACACATATGTGTGAACGCGCGCACACACACACACACACACACACACACACACACACACACACACACACACACACACACACACACACACA
This sequence comes from Brachymystax lenok tsinlingensis, assembly GCA_030435695.1. Taxonomy (NCBI): domain Eukaryota; kingdom Metazoa; phylum Chordata; class Actinopteri; order Salmoniformes; family Salmonidae; genus Brachymystax; species Brachymystax lenok. Next base: position 7,334,426 of record CM059804.1, on the reverse strand, counting down.
CACTTGTGTGTGACACTTGTTGCACTATGATTTTGTGATGTATTCCTGGACTGGAGCCTTCTCCTTTGACCAACACACGGTCCCTGGGTCAGTAACAAGAAGAAGGTCCGTGGTCACATTGAGTGACCCGGTGATGGTTCTGTGCAGTGTCATCGTTAGTAACTAGGTAAAGAGCCTCCTGGATGTACTTACATACGGAAATGTATACATATGTGTCAATGTCAATAGGGTCACGCCCTGATCTGTTTCACCTGTCCTTGTGCTTGTCTCCACCCTCCTCCAGGTGTCGCCTATCTTCCCCATTATCCCCTGGGTATTTATACCTGTGTTCTCTGTTTGTCTGTTGCCAGTTTGTCTTGTTTGTCAAGCTGACCAGCGTTCGTCCTGTCAGCTCCTGTTTTTTTCCCTGCCTCTCTTTCCTCATCCTCCTGGTTTTTGACCACTCTGCCTGTCCTGACCTTGTACCCGCCCGCCTGACCACTCTGCCTGTCCTGACCTTGTACCCGCCCGCCTGACCACTCTGCCTGTCCTGACCTTGTACCCGCCCGCCTGACCACTCTGCCTGTCCTGACCTTGTACCCGCCCGCCTGACCACTCTGCCTGTCCTGACCTTGTACCCGCCCGCCTGACCACTGAGCCTGTCCTGACATTGTACCCGCCCGCCTGACCACTCTGCCTGTCCTGACCTTGTACCCGCCCGCCTGACCACTCAGCCTGTCCTGACCTTGTACCCGCCCGCCTGACCACTCTGCCTGTCCCTGACTCTGAGCCTGCCTGCCTTGACCTGTTGTTTGCCTGCCCCTGATGTTTACAATAAGCATTGTTACTTCACACGGTCTGCACTTGTGTCTCACCTTGATTCTTGATGAATAGTGCGTATAGGATAACACCCTAGTTCAAGGGGATATGCACCGAAGGCTGAGTCAGTTTAGCATTTGCAATATTTTGCAAATATCTGTGCAGATATCCCTTAGCAAGTAGAATGCATGGTCACTATTTGAACGGACAGAATGTATTTCTCCCCATCAAATATAGCATTTTACAAACAGTGAGCAGAGGAAGGCCTGTGAAGCAGGATTGTGTTTTGCTTGTATGGTAATTATGGGGTTAAAAGTTGTAAGATATACAATTTAGCAGACACTATTGTCCAGAGCTACTTAAATTAATTTAATCCACCATCCTGGCTTTGCAAGTGCCATATTCTACTAACTGAGCTACAGAGGACCTCGTGTTGTGTCATTCCACTCACTTTGTGAGTGGATGAGAGGAGATAAAGGATTGCTGTACTGTAGGCTGTACTGTAGGCTGTACTGTAGACTGTACTGTAGACTGTACTGTAGACTGTACTGTAGGCTGTACTGTAGACTGTACTGTAGACTGTACTGTAGACTGTACCGTAGACTGTACTGTAGAGACTGTACTGTAGACTGTACTGTAGAGACTGTACTGTAGACTGTACTGTAGACTGTACTGTAGAGACTGTACTGTAGACTGTACTGTAGAGACTGTACTGTAGACTGTACTGTAGGCTGTACTGTAGACTGTACTGTAGGCTGTACTGTAGGCTGTACTGTAGACTGTACTGTAGGCTGTACTGTAGGCTGTACTGTAGACTGTACTGTAGACTGTACTGTAGACTGTACCGTAGGCTGTACCGTAGACTGTACTGTAGACTGTACTGTAGGCTGTACTGTAGGCTGTACTGTAGACTGTACTGTAGACTGTACCGTAGACTGTACTGTAGACTGTACTGTAGACTGTACCGTAGACTGTACCGTAGACTGTACCGTAGACTGTACCGTAGGCTGTACCGTAGACTGTACCGTAGGCTGTACCGTAGGCTGTACCGTAGGCTGTACCGTAGACTGTACTGTAGGCTGTACCGTAGGCTGTACCGTAGACTGTACCGTAGACTGTACCGTAGGCTGTACCGTAGGCTGTACTGTAGGCTGTACCGTAGGCTGTACCGTAGGCTGTACTGTAGACTGTACTGTAGGCTGTACTGTAGACTGTACTGTAGGCTGTACTGTAGGCTGTACTGTAGGCTGTACTGTAGACTGTACTGTAGACTGTAGGCTGTACTGTAGGCTGTAGGCTGTACTGTAGACTGTACTGTAGGCTGTACTGTAGGCTGTACTGTAGGCTGTACTGTAGACTGTACTGTAGACTGTACTGTAGGCTGTACTGTAGACTGTACTGTAGACTGTACTGTAGACTGTAGGCTGTACTGTAGGCTGTAGGCTGTACTGTAGACTGTACTGTAGGCTGTACTGTAGGCTGTACTGTAGACTGTACTGTAGGCTGTACTGTAGGCTGTACTGTAGACTGTACTGTAGGCTGTACTGTAGGCTGTACTGTAGACTGTAGGTCTACCGTAGACTGCACTGTAGGCTGTACTGTAGGCTGTACTGTAGGCTGTACTGTAGACTGTACTGTAGGCTGTACTGTAGGCTGTACTGTAGACTGTACTGTAGGCTGTACTGTAGACTGTACTGTAGACTGTAGGTCTACCGTAGACTGCACTGTAGGCTGTACTGTAGGCTGTACTGTAGGCTGTACTGTAGACTGTACTGTAGGCTGTACTGTAGACTGTACTGTAGGCTGTACTGTAGGCTGTACTGTAGACTGTACTGTAGGCTGTACTGTAGGCTGTACTGTAGACTGTACTGTAGGCTGTACTGTAGGCTGTACTGTAGACTGTAGGTCTACCGTAGACTGCACTGTAGGCTGTACTGTAGGCTGTACTGTAGGCTGTACTGTAGACTGTACTGTAGGCTGTACTGTAGGCTGTACTGTAGACTGTACTGTAGGCTGTACTGTAGACTGTACTGTAGACTGTAGGTCTACCGTAGACTGCACTGTAGGCTGTACTGTAGGCTGTACCGTAGACTGTACTGTAGGCTGTACTGTAGACTGTACTGTAGGCTGTACTGTAGGCTGTACTGTAGACTGTACTGTAGGCTGTACTGTAGACTGTAGGTCCACTGTAGACTGTACTGTAGGCTGTACTGTAGACTGTAGGTCTACTGTAGGCTGTACTGTAGGCTGTAGGTCCACTGTAGACTGTACTGTAGGCTGTACTGTAGACTGTAGGTCTACTGTAGGCTGTACTGTAGGCTGTAGGTCTACTGTAGGCTGTACTGTAGACTATGTCCACTGTAGGCTGTACTGTAGGCTGTACTGTAGGCTGTAGGTCTACTGTAGGCTGTACTGTAGGCTGTAGGTCTACTGTAGGCTGTACTGTAGACTATGTCCACTGTAGGCTGTACTGTAGGCTGTAGGTCTACTGTAGGCTGTACTGTAGGTGTACTGAAGGCTGTACTGTAGGCTGTACTGTAGACTTTAGGTCTACTGTATGCTGTGGAGGGAAATAGGAAGGTTTCAGTCGTAAATCCAGGATTTAGTGTGAATTTATCCTTGAAGTGTAACATTCCAGAGGCAAACCTACTGGATGAGTGTTTTAGTAAGAGTGGTGTGTGTGTGTGTGTGTGTGTTTGTGTAAGAATAGGAAAGTCTTAAAGTCAATAGAGGACAAGAGAGCAGAAATGTGTTGGCACGTCCCCTGGGTTCCTGCACGTCCCCTGGGTTTCTGCACGTCCCTGGGTGTCTGCACATCCCCTGGGATTCTGCACGTCCCTGGGTGTCTGCACGGTCCCTGGGTATCTGCACAGTCCCTGGGTTTCTGCATGATCCCTGGGTTTCTGCAAGGTCCCTGGGTTTCTCCCCTCGTGGTTTTATTGTATCGCATATCTCCTTCTATTCTTTCCACCAGCTCTTCCTCCCTACACTTGGTGAAATTCAAGACACAACACACACTCTTTGTTGAGGCTTATCCGGTTCTAAAAACAAAACATTACAGAGAAAGGATAAAAGAAAAAGCAGGCTTAGATAGGGTTGTAATGGGGACCGTATTACCGCCACACCGACGGTCACGAGTCATGATGACAGCCAAATTTCACGTGACCAATAAGTCACGGTAATTAGACTTCTCCAAGCTCTGATGCTGCTGATGGTCATTAGTAGCCTACCAAACTTGCTAACTTCCTGGTACTCAGCACTCTATTGTCCCTCTAATCACTCTGACATCAATGAAAATGTAATCGAAAATCGAATAAAACACTTTATAAGAACTGGAAAGAAAATGGCCTCTATTAAAAAGAGGAGGTTACCATCAGCTTTCTATAGACCTACTATATATTTATTTCTCAACTTTCCTAATATTAAGCACATTGCTGGCATGAAAATGAACCACAGGAAAAGCGTCCTCCATTCGCTATTTAAGTGCATAGATGACATGTATTTTCCCCCCTGCCCGTTTCCAGACAGGTGCATGATAATGGTCCATTCTAAATCAAAACAAATGTCACACATACAGTACCAGTCAAAAGTTTGGACACACCTACTCATTCAAGGGTTTTTCTTTATTTTTTACTATTTTACACATGGTAGAATAACAGTGAAGACATCAAAACTATGAAATAACACATATGGAATCATGTAGTAACCAAAAAAGTGTTAAACAAATCAAAATATATTTTGTATTTGAGACTCTTCAAAGTAGCCACCCTTTGCCTTGATGAGAGCTTTGCACTCTCTTCCATATGTGTTATTTCATAGTTTTGATGTCTTGACTATTATTCTACAATGTAGAAAATATTACAAATAAAGAAAAACCTTTGAATGAGTAGGTGTGTCCAGATTGGTACTGTATATTATTTAGTATATGGAAAGACAAGATTAAATCAAGAATAGTCTGATGGGTGACAATACTATCCTATCACTTGTAAATGATATATTATCACTTGTGAATTATGGCCAGTTTGTGTACAGTGAGGCAAGAAACAGCGCTTGCCTTTTTTTGCGACTTTTTAAAGTCATAGTTGCACACCTCCTGTAGCCTAGCCCATAAGCCTATATGTATTGATAAGGTTTGTATCACAACTAAAGTGGCCAAATAACTTCTTAAAATGAATCACATTAATCCGCTTTACAACAGGTGTAGAGCCTAAATGGCATACGTAAGCAGCGCGTGAGTTTCAAGTTCGGGGAAGATCATTTTCACCATAAAAATGCAACTTTATACTAAAAGCGTTACAAGTATAATCGCATTTGCAGTCACTTTTGAGAATGGTGTTTTCCCACTAATTGATTGCATTTTGGAACATTCACGCTTATAGCCTACTAGGGTGCGCATTGCTGCACTTATAATATGAAGAAATAGCCTAATAGTTTATTAACATTTTAAGCTAAATGTTCTGATCTGTTGCATCAGCCTCATTGCGTAAAACATGTATTTTGATGCTAGTGGTTGTATTAATTTGGGATCTATCGCATCCCACAACTGTCCCAGAATATGTTTGGAAAATGTATTTCCCAGACAAAATAGAAAAGGCCAACTTTATCTATGGGGGATAGTAGATTGGCTAGTGCTTTTGCTGTTCGTTAGGCCTACTCATCTTGTTGGCTGACGAAAAGCTTCAATATGCACCTCAGAATTTGATAAGGACGTGCTCAGTTGCGTCCCCAATGTGTTGGTCCTCACTTGTAGCCAGTGAGAAAGACCCGATCACGTGATTATAAATCAATTTGCATAAATAACTCTAAAATATCCTTTCTATTTCATTCAGCTATGTTCAAATGTATTCTTCATACTATAAAATAATGTTGAATAATGCCACGGAATTCTAAGCAAATCTTGTCTGCTAAATGAACTAGTGTAGTCCACAGCTTTATGGCATAGCCAGATCAGGGCCTAAAAAAATTACAACTCAGAGTATTCTGTTCTTCTGAAATAGACTACAGTTTCTTTAGTCCTGTCTAAAATAATTCATGAATTTATTGTGATGGTGTAGTCTATATTACATGGATTTATTAGACTTTTTAAAACGTAGATGTTCCAAAGGTCTGCATCAGTGGCTTGTAGCCTATGCATGGGGCAGGATATGCTAAATGTGTTTATGTTAGTTAATGGGAAATTACCGTGAGACCGGCTGTTATTTGCTTGGCAATCACCGGCTGAAAAAATGTCATGCCTGCCACAGCCCCGGGCTTGGATCAGAATAGACTTTCTCTATTCCATTGCTTAGCCTAACAAATGAGATTCTTAGTGAGCGGTCATGGCGGCATCCCAAATGGAACACTATTTCTAATATAGTGCACTACTTTTGACAAGGGTAGGGCACTATCTAGGGAATAAGGTGCCATTTGGGATGTGCACGTAATTTTTCAGTTTGGTTTTGTCTGTTAGATTTTTTCCATATGAAAGGTCAGACTAATCATGTTCCTCAATCGCATTTAGGTTTTCCCTTGTTAAAGAGAAAATAGAACTGCAAATAGAGGTTAAATTTAGCTTAACAAAGTATCCCTTTGGAAGCCACTATAAACTCATGCATCCCATCTGGACAATGCATCAATCAATCTCCTCATCTCTCTATTTACATGTCTATAAATATAAATAGTAGCAGAGGTAGACAGATCCTGATTGACTGACTGTTAACCCTAGAGGTAGACAGATCCTGATTGACTGACTGTTAACCCTAGAGGTAGACAGATCCTGATTGACTGACTGTTAACCCTAGAGGTAGACAGATCCTGATTGACTGACTGTTAACCCTAGAGGTAGACAGGTCCTGATTGACTGACTGTTAACCCTAGAGGTAGACAGATCCTGATTGACTGACTGTTAACCCTAGAGGTAGACAGATCCTGATTGACTGACTGTTAAAACTTCTTCGGGATCGCTGTCCCTTCCACGGGACGGTTGAGCTAACGTAGGCTAATGCGATTAGCATGAGGTTGTAAGTAACAAGAAAACTTCCCAGGACATAGACATATCTGATATTGGCAGAAAGCTTAAATTCTTGTTAATCTAACTGCACTGTCCAATTTACCATAGCTATTACAATGAATACCATGCTATTGTTTGAGAAGAGTGCACAATTTTGAACATGAAAAGTTATTAATAAACAAATTCGGCACATTTGGGCAGTCTTGAATCAACATTTTGAACAGAAATGCAATGGTTCATTGGATCAGTCTAAAACTTTGCACATACACTGCTGCCATCTAGTGGCCTAAATTGCACCTGGGCTGGAATAATATATTATGGCCTTTCTCTTGCATTTCAAAGATGATGGTACAAAATAACATTTTTTTTTTTTTTTGTATTATGTTTTGCCAGATCTATTGTGTTATATTCTCCTATATTTCCACAAACGTCAAAGTGTTTACTTTCAAATAGTACCAAGAACATATCCTTGCTTCAGGACCTTAGCTACATGCAGTTAGATTTGGGTAGGTCATTTAGGCAGAAATTGAAAAAAAGGGACTAATCCTTAAGAGGTAGACAGACCCTGATTGACTGACTGTTAACCCTAGAGGTAGACTGATCCTGATTGACTGACTGTAAACCCTAGAGGTAGACAGATCCTGATTGACTGACTGTTAACCCTAGAGGTAGACAGATCCTGATTGACTGACTGTAAACCCTAGAGGTAGACAGATCCTGATTGACTGACTGTTAACCCTAGAGGTAGACAGATCCTGATTGACTGACTGTTAACCCTAGAGGTAGACAGATTATTATTGACTGACTGTTAACCCTAGAGGTAGACAGATCCTGATAGACTGACTGTTAACCCTAGAGGTAGACAGACTGACTGTTAACCCTGGAGGTAGACTGATCCTGATTGACTGACTGTAAAAAAACAAACTAAAAAACAAACAAATGCTGCGTTAAAAACAACCCAAATTGGGTAAATATTGGACAGAACACACGGTGGGTTATTTAGACCCCGCCATTTGGGTCACAGATAACCCATTGTTTTCTTTAAGTTGTGCTGTTTGTGCTGTTGCTGGGTTACTGAGCTATGATCCACCAGGTCAGATTAGAAGACTGGAGGTGTAGCTTAACAGATAGTTATTTTTGGCAGAGATGAACTCGTGGGTATCATTTTTATGTCTTTGTGTCCAAAATAAAGGAAGTTATAAGTAGTTTCGTGAGCCAATGCTAACTAGGATTAGCGCAATTGCTGGAAGTCTATGGGTACGTTCTAGCATGTTAGCAGATACCCATAGACCTCCAGTCATTGCGCAAATGCTAGTTAGCATTGGCTAGCAAAACTACCTCTAACTTCCTTCATAATGAACACAGAGACATAAAAATTGTATCCACGAGTTCATCTGCGGCATAATGGTATTGGGCCAGTAACTGGTTTGTTGCTGGTTCGAATCCCCAAACGGACTAAGTGAAAACATATGCCGATGTGCCCTTGAGCAAGGCACTTAAACCTAGTTGCTCTGGATAAGATCATCTGCTAAATGGGAAAGTAAGATGAAGGGCCTCATTGCCAAACCCCCAAAGTATCCCTTTAAGTGCAAAGTTACCACTTTGTTATAATGTTTTAAATAATTTGTTATTCATTTTGTATGTGTCAATGTGTAATTTGCAAAAGACATTTAAGGAAATTTGAAATGTACAAATTTAACATGATGAACATGAATTATGTTTACTCTCAATGGTGGCCAAAAATAACTATCTGAAAGCGACACCCTTGGATTACCCAAACATGGGTTAATTTAACCATCAGTTGGGTTTTTAATTCACTTTCATGACGGGTTGATCTAGCAGACGGGTTTTAAGTAATCCATAGGTTATTTTCAGGTAAATGTCATTCCTGTTCATCATTTTATATTTGTACACTGTGTTACGTTCCCCAGCAAGACAATGAAATACTGTCGCTCAAACAGAAGGGGGAACTACCAAAGAGTAATTGACAACAACCAAAACGAAACAGGTGGAGTTTAAGGAAGGTTCTGAAAGACAATCATGGGGGTGTCCACTGAAAGTTGACTAGCAACAACAACTGGAACCTAAAAGACACCCACTAAATTTCCCTAAGAAGAGGCAAACAAAAGAGAAACCCACACCGAAATCAAAGACAGGAAGCAAAACAAATAGGGGGAGCAAAACAAAATCACACAAAGGAATGTTTTTCTAGAAATCAAAATAAGAATCTCCAACTGAAGGTGTTGACCCTCCACATCTCTCAAGACAACTGGAATACTAGGCCAGCCACTCTTAAATAGCACCTTGGCCAGCACAGGCGAAACACCTTCCCACTAACGAGATGGCAACCAGCACATGTGTAACACATACTAATGAGGTGACACCAATCGGTGCACACTGCATGCTAACAAGCTGTACACGCTAAAGACAAAATGTAAATCGAAAAAAGTTTAACTGTAACTCACTGTACATTTAAATGTCCCTTTAATATTTTAGCACATTACATATTTTAATATACAATGAATATAATTTAAATATCATAACAAAGTGGTAAATATCCCAACATTGGGATAAGCATAGATACTTGAGGAACTCAACTTGTGTAAGCCTCATTAAGCTACAAAAGTGTCAATGCTCAACCTTAACGTGTGTTGACAATACAACAGAACAGATTAACCAGAATTACATTTACTCTTACAGGTGGCCAAAAATAACTATCTGAAAGCCACACCTTTACCAAGCCACACCTCCAATCATCTGATCTGACTTAGTGGATCATAGCTCAATAACCCAACTAAGTGACCCTCCTAGCTGGGTCAAAAATAACCCAACTAAGTGACCCTCCTAGCTGTTATAAAACATTTGTAAGCACAAAGATGCTGAGAAGTGGAATGAATGTATAGTTATATAGACTACCGTGAATCAAGGCTGCTGTTGTTGTGGTTAGGTCTGAATGAGAGAGAATGTTTGGTTTCATGAGTGTGATATTGATTGTATGAGTAAGCATGTGATTCCATCAGTCAGAGTTATTGATGTCAAAGGATGATCTTATGAGTGGGCTCCATGCGTCAGTAACACTACTCAGTTCTAAGTGGGTGGGAATAATTGTGGCAGTTTCCTTTTGGGTAAATGAATAGAATTAGATAAAAGAGAACACGCGTACACCATAGAGTACAGTACTGTCAGGCTTTGGCAGCAGAACAATAAAACAGAATCTACTGCGTTGCTCACACCTATCCCACAGTGGATCACTTGAGCTTGCCAGGAGAGAGATGCAGTGGCCTATACTCCCTTACAGTATGCTCCCTGCCTGCCCTCGTGTGGGATACAGATCAACACCACCTGCTGTTGTTCTACCATTACATCTAAAATGGCACCCTATTCCCTATGTAGTGCACTACTTTTGATCAGAGCCACTTGCTAAAAGTAGTGCATTAGAGTATATACGTAGGGAATAGGTGGTCATTTTGGATGCTGCCATATTGCATACTGTTAGTAAAATGGCCACAGTTGGCAGTACTGCAAGGTCATCAACTCTACGCCAGTGTCTGTGGGATTGCCATGATTCATCCTGACATGGACCAACAACCATAATGACAGAGCTGACCTTCTTCTAATGTCTGCAAATGACAGATCTGAAGATGGAAAATACATGATACCCATCCCTACTGACATCTAACAGCTTCCCGTAAACATCTCCCCACTGACACACATCTCATTCATCAGCGCTGAGCCAAGGAATAGAGATGGAGAGCCTTGGGTTTCATCCCAAATGGGGCCCAATTCCCTTTATAATGGATTGTTTTTTCAAAAGTAGTGCATGAAATGTGGGATGCATCCTTGTAGAAAACTGTACGACGAGAGATGAAAATATTTGATTGTTCCCTTTAGAGATGTATAATGGACAGCACTAGGGTAATGAGAATGAAGAGGTTTGGGTCGTGTGCAGCACAGGGTAATGAGAATGAAGAGGTTTGGGTCGTGTGCAGCACAGGGTAATGAGAATGAAGAGGTTTGGGTCGTGTGCAGCACAGGGTAATGAGAATGAAGAGGTTTGGGTCGTGTGCAGCACAGGGTAATGAGAATGAAGAGGTTTGGGTCGTGTGCAGCACAGGGTAATGAGAATGAAGAGGTTTGGGTCGTGTGCAGCACAGGGTAATGAGAATGAAGAGGTTGGGGTCGTGTGCAGCACTAGGGTAATGAGAATGAAGAGGTTTGGGTCGTGTGCAGCACAGGGTAATGAGAATGAAGAGGTTAGGGTCGTGTGCAGCACAGGGTAATGAGAATGAAGAGGTTTGGGTCGTGTGCAGCACAGGGTAATGAGAATGAAGAGGTTAGGGTCGTGTGCAGCACAGGGTAATGAGAATGAAGAGGTTTGGGTCGTGTGCAGCACAGGGTAATGAGAATGAAGAGGTTAGGGTCGTGTGCAGCACAGGGTAATGAGAATGAAGAGGTTGGGGTCGTGTGCAGCACAGGGTAATGTGAATGAAGAGGTTTGGGTCGTGTGCAGCACAGGGTAATGAGAATGAAGAGGTTGGGGTCGTGTGCAGCACAAGGTAATGAGAATGAAGAGGTTTGGGTCGTGTGCAGCACAGGGTAATGAGAATGAAGAGGTTGGGGTTGTGTGCAGCACAAGGTAATGAGAATGAAGAGGTTGGGGTTGTGCAGCACAGGATAATGAGAATGAAGAGGTTGGGGTTGTGCAGCACAGGGTAATGAGAATGAAGAGGTTTGGGTCGTGTGCAGCACAGGATAATGAGAATGAAGAGGTTTGGGTCGTGTGCAGCACAGGATAATGAGAATGAAGAGGTTGGGGTTGTGCAGCACAGGGTAATGAGAATGAAGAGGTTTGGGTCGTGTGCAGCACAGGGTAATGAGAATGAAGAGGTTTGGGTCGTGTGCAGCACAGGGTAATGAGAATGAAGAGGTTGGGGTCGTGTGCAGCACAGGGTAATGAGAATGAAGAGGTTTGGGTCGTGTGCAGCACAGGGTAATGAGAATGAAGAGATTTGGGTCGTGTGCAGCACAGGGTAATGAGAATGAAGAGGTTGGGGTCGTGTGCAGCACAGGGTAATGAGAATGAAGAGGTTGGGGTCGTGTGCAGCACAGGGTAATGTGATCCTGGACACGCTGTTTACTCATGGGCTAAGATGGTGTTGGACTATTTTTGAAACAAGAAAATAACTCAATATTGAAAATATTGTCTGGGCAGCTGCAAACACACCCACATAATGTGGGGGACTGGGGGTTAAGGGCAGAAAGCTTTCAATCAAGGAATGTATGAGTGTGTATCACTCATGTGACTTTTTTGTTGTTGACATGATTGCATTTCATTGTCAATTTGCAACTTATGACCTTGACATGAAGTGCATTGCTTGTCTACAGTATAATTAAGAGTATTTACAAAGTATGTGTTGCAAATGGCAATTATGTGTGCAGAAGACTATGGCCCATAGTCAAATGTATTGCACAAAAGCGTGCGGTGATAAGGTTTGTACTTGTGGTATCCCAGCTAGCATCTCTGTTTTTGTCAGGTTTGTTATGACAATCCAACAGGCTTCGTGAACAGTAGTGAAGGTTTGTTATGACAATCCAACAGGCTTCGTGAACAGTAGTGAAGGTTTGTTATGACAATCCAACAGGCTTTGCGTACAGTAGTGAAGGTTTGCACGCATTTGTGATTGGTTGAGATGAATACTGTGAGGAAGGTGACACACACACACACATAAAAGGTGGTGAATGGCCCTGGGGACCTCCTTGAGGTGTCACACAGGTTGGTGACGCTCTCTCCATGAACGGCGAACAATAGGCGGAACCAGCTGTTGTGGGACTGTATGTGTGTGTGTGTGTGTTTGTGTGTGTGCGTGCGTGTGTGTGACGGTGACAGAGTAGAACCTGTTTACAAGCGGAGACAGACCGCTGGCCGGACACTGGCCTATGTCAGCTCTCCCACCATTGCACAGTAAAAAAAAACTTTACTTGCTTTTACGGTAACTTACAGGCAGCCAGTTACCTGTAACTTACTGTACAAAAGTACAGTATGTTACTGTAATTTCCAAATAAAGTTTTGTTTAACAATATATTACTGTAAAGAAAGCACTTCTTTAAATATATTACTGTAAAGAAAGCACTTCTTTACAGTAATATACTGTTAAACCAAAGTTTCTTTGGAATTTACGGTAACATTGGAGACTTACTGACCTGTAGACTATTTGCCCTTGGAGGTCTTGATGTTACTACTCTGTGTGTGTGTGTCATTGTTCTCTCAAGGGTTGACAAAAAGTCCCATCTCCTCCTTACGCCACCATCATGTCCTCCTCTCTGGGATTTCCCACAGTCCTCCCTGGTCAACAACACCCTGACCTCCGCCACATGCACGTTCCACCAGCAACCAGCTGTCATGTTGCCCGTGTCGAGTGAGACAGCAGTGTGGGAGGGAGAGAGAGAGGGGTGAGAGAGGTGAGAGGGACAGGGGACAATAACTGTTAGAGAATCCCTGTCTGTTTTTAGACTCGCATGACCGCGTTTTCTGTCAGATGACCTGGGAGTATTTCAACAAGATGAGCTGAGAGTATTTCAACAAGATGAGCTGGGAATATTTCAACAAGATGAGCTGGGAAAATTTCAACAAGATGAGCTGGGAATATTTCAACAAGCACTGTTGCTGGGACACTGGACAAAAAGGGTCAATATCAGGGGATACCTTTATCTATATATTTCCGGATATATACATTGTATTAGATATAAAGAGTAGACATGCTCCAGATACACATGCCCTTGATTTCATATATACGGAGCTAGGATATTCTCCGTAATGGGACCGTTTCTACAGGCATACAATCCGGACCTCAGAAATCTCCCTGCTACCGTATGATTCTCGGGAGATATCTGGGGTGAGATACATTAACGTTCAAAAGTTTGGGATCACTTAGAAATGTCCTAGAAAGAAAGGTTTTTAGAAAGAAAAGCAATTTTTTTGTCCATTTAAATAACATCAAATTGATCAGAAATACAATGTAGACATTGAAGGCCATTCCATGCGAGAAATTTGCCAAGAAACTGAAAATCACGTACAACGCTGTGTACTACTCCCTTCACAGAACAGCGCAAACTGTCTCTAACCAGAAAAGAAAAAGGAGGCGAGAGAGGCCCCGACGCACAACTGATTAAGAGGACATGTACATTAGAGTGTCTAGTTTGAGACACAGACGCCTCACAAGTCCTCAACTGGCAGCTTCATTAAATAGTACTTGCAAAACACCAGTCTCAACGTCAACAGTGAAGAGGCGACTCCGGGATGCTGGTCTTCTAGGCAGAGTTCCTCTGTCCAGTGTCTGTGTTCTTTTGCCCATCTTAATCTTTTATTTTTATTGGCCAGTCTGAGATATGGCTTTTTCTTTGCAACTTTGCAACCCGGAGTCGCCTCTTCACTGTTGACATTGAGACTGGTGTTTTGCGGGTACCTCCCACTCCTCTTTTTATTCTGGTTAGAGCCAGTTTGCGCTGTTCTGTAAAGGGAGTAGTACACAGCTGTACGAGATTTTCAGTTTCTTGGCAATTTCGCGCAAGGAATAGCCTTCATTTCTCAGAACAAGAATAGACTGACAAATTCAGAAGAAAGGTCTTTGTTTCTGGCCATTTTGAGCCTGTAATCGAACTCATAAATGCTGATGCTCCAGATACTCAACTAGTCTAAAGAAGGCCAGTTTTATTGCTTCTTTAATCAGAACAACAGTTTTCATCTGTGCTAACATAATTGCAAAAGGGTTTTCTAATGATAAATTAGCCTTTTAAAATTATAAACTTGGATTAGCTAACACAACGTTCCATTGGAACACAGGAGTGATGGTTGCTGATAATAGGCCTCTGTACGCCTATGTAAATATTCCATAAAATCAGCAGTTTCCAGCTACAATAGTCATTTACAACATTAACAATGTCTACACTGTATTTCGGATAAGTTTGATGTTATTTTAATGGACACATTTTTTTGCTTTTCTTTCAAAAACAAGGACATTTCTAAGTGACCCCAAACTTTTAAACTGTAGTGTACGTTCAAGACACCCACCTGATACATATTTGTAGAATATTCTAACATTACCTGATCACTTTTTTAGACGTATTTTCAAAAAATACATAATTTCAATAGATATCCTTACTTGTATGTCTGATCAAAAATGGGCAAAATCAGACACTAAATCAGAAATGTCCAGAACCCAAATTAATTTACCTGTTCAGGCACTGAAAATCATGGTGCTTCGTCACATGAAGGTGACATATCTGAGCAGACATTTGCTTCATATTCAGTAGTAGACTATACAAGGCACTAAAAGGCAAACATTGCTATATTTAATCCAAGTTGCTATTTCGAAAGCACATTTCTGCTATTTCTGTAAAAAAAATGCAGCATAGCAAATCCAGAGCTTCAACCACAATACGTGTTTTCCGTAACGATGGAAACGTAGGCCAGTCTTTGTAAAAAATATATTTTACTTAACAGAAAATGAAAGTTGCACACCCTTAATAGCCCTACCTGCTTAGTTTGTTATGGACCATGGATGCGATGCTTGCAGATTGGGTTGTCAGTGGTGGTCTCTCGCATTCCAGACCCATCATGGTGGTAGTGTTGGTTTGTGTTCCACTCCAAACTGTCAATGCATAAATCATTAATGAAAATTGTGTCGATATTGCTTGAAAATATTGTCATTTCACATAACCATACCACAAAGTAGCTACTCTACCTGCTTCATTCATCATTATCATTTTTATACATTTATTTAACCTTTATTTAACTAGGCAAGCCAGTTAAGAACAAATTCTTATTTACAATGACGGCCTACCCCGGCCAAACCCCGGACGACGCTGGGCCAATTGTGCGCTGCCCTATGGGACTCCCAATCACGGCTGGATGTGATACAGCCATGATATATTCATGATGAGAAAACTAACTAGAACAAGGTAGCGAGATAACCAAGGTGCTAGTTAGCTAGCTTATATTAACCAGTAATACAAGATATGCCTAAACATTTTGAAATGTTAACTGTCACCTTGAGGCTTGATAGGGGGTGAATAAAATAATCCCTGAAGGGAAGGCAATTTCGGTATTTGTTAGCTAGTTAGCTGCTGGTCAAATTAGCTAGCTAATGTTCTTGATTCTAATTACTAAGATAAATAAAACATCTCAAATAGCTACTCACTTTAGCGTTAACTTCTTTGAGTAATTTTCTGAACGACTTCTCACGTCTTTGTTTCTCCAGCTTTCAGTTTGACCACACACCATTTAAACACTAATTTGTTGCACCCAATTAAAAAAATGACAGTTGGAACTCCACATACAGTGGGGAAAAAAAGTATTTAGTCAGGCACCAATTGTGCAAGTTCTCTCACTTAAAAAGATGAGAGAGGCCTGTAATTTTCATCATAGGTACACTTCAACTATGACAGACAAAATGAGGAAAAGAAATCCAGAAAATCACATTGTAGGATTTTTTATGAATTTATTTGCAAATTATGGTGGAAAATAAGTATTTGGTCACATACAAACAAGCAAGATTTCTGGCTCTCACAGACCTGTAACTTCTTCTTTAAGAGGCTCCTCTGTCCTCCACTCATTACCTGTATTAATGGCACCTGTTTGAACTTGTTATCAGTATAAAAGACAGCTGTCCACAACCTCAAACAGTCACACTCCAAACTCCACTATGGCTAAGACCAAAGAGCTGTCAAAGGACACCAGAAACAAAATTGTAGACCTGCACCAGGTTGGGAAGACTGAATCTGCAATAGGTAAGCAGCTTGGTTTGAAGAAATCAACTGTGGGAGCAATTATTAGGAAATGGAAGACATACAAAACCACTGATAATCTTCCTCGATCTGGGGCTCCACGCAAGATCTCACCCGTGGGGTCAAAATGATCACAAGAACGGTGAGCAAAAATCCCAGAACCACACGGGGGACCTAGTGAATGACCTGCAGAGAGCTGGGACCAAAGTAACAAAGCCTACCATCAGTAACACACTACGCCGCCAGGGACTCAAATCCTGCAGTGCCAGACGTGTCCCTGCGTAAGCCAGTACATGTTCAGGCCCGTCTAAAGTTTGCTAGAGAGCATTTGGATGATCCAGATGAGGATTGGGAGAATGTCAGATGAAACCAAAATATAACTTTTTGGTAAAAACTCAACTCGTCGTGTTTGGAGGACAAAGAATGCTGAGTTGCATCCAAAGAACACCATACCTACTGTGAAGCATGGGGTGGAAACATCATGCTTTGGGGCTGTTTTTCTGCAAAGGGACCAGGACGACTGATCCGTGTAAAGGAAAGAATGAATGGGGCCATGTATCGGGAGATTTTGAGTGAAAACCTCCTTCCATCAGCAAGGGCATTGAAGATGAAACGTGGCTGGGTCTTTCAGCATGACAATGATCCCAAACACACCGCCCGGGCAACGAAGGAGTGGCTTCAGAAGAAGCATTTCAAGGTCCTGGAGTGGCCTAGCCAGTCTCCAGATCTCAACCCCATAGAAAATCTTTGGAGGGAGTTGAAAGTCCGTGTTGCCCAGCGACAGCCCCAAAACATCACTGCTCTAGAGGAGATCTGCATGGAGGAATGGGCCAAAATACCAGCAACAGTGTGTGAAAACCTTGTGAAGACTTACAGAAAACGTTTGACCTCTGTCATTGCCAACAAAGGGTATATAACAAAGTATTGAGATAAACTTTTGTTATTGACCAAATACTTATTTTCCTCCATAATTTGCAAATAAATTCATAAAAAATCCTAAAATGTGATTTTCTGGATTTTTTTTTCATCATTTTGTCTGTCATAGTTGAAGTGTACCTATGATGAAAATTACAGGCCTCTCATCTTTTTAAGTGAGAGAACTTGCACAATTGGTGGCTGACTAAATACTTTTTTTCCCCACTGTAAAGAAATACCATATTCTTGTTGCTAGGCTACCAGTTACAGTGCATTTAGCTTGCAGTTTGCAGTGACTTTACTCAGAGTGAATACAAAAATTATAGCTAATGTCTGAAACAATTATATGGATTTAATATTTGTCAAATAATTGAGCATGTCCCAAAACTCAAATAAGCATCAGAAATTGTCCTTATTTGGAATACAAAAATGCATATCAAGATCCTGATATGGACGTAAGTCAAGAGCATACAGTATGCACTGTATGTGTTGAGAAAACATACTGTGTAGGCCTACTGGCTGTATTTGTCATCAAAATAAGATGTCCACATAGGCCTATCTCAGGATATCTATTGAATCAATATATGACCATACCATGTACAGTCGTGGCCAAACGTTTTGAGAATGACACAAATATTAATTTTCACAAAGTCTGCTGCCTCAGTTTGTATGATGGCAATTTGCATATACTCCAGAATGTCATGAAGAGCGATCAGATGAATTGCAATTAATTGCAAAGTCCCTCTTTGCCATGCAAATGAACTGAATCCCCCCAAAACATTTCCACTGCATTTCAGCCCTGCCACAAAAGGACCAGCTGACATAATGTCAGTGATTCTCTCGTTAACACAGGTGTGAGTGTTGACGAGGACAAGGCTGGAGATCACTCTGTCATGCTGATTGACTTTGAATAACAGACTGGAAGCTTCAAAAGGAGGGTGGTGCTTGGAATCATTGTTCTTCCTATGTCAACCGTGGTTACCTGCAAGGAAACACGTTCTGTCATCATTGTTTTGCACAAAAAGGGCTTCACAGTCAAGGATATTGCTGCCAGTAAGATTGCACCTAAAGGAGAGCGTTTCAATTGTTGTGAAGAAGGCTTCAGGGCGCCCAAGAAAGTTTAGTAAGCTCCAGGACGTCTCCTAAAGTTGATTCAGCTGCGGGATCGGGGCACCACCAGTACAGAGCTTGCTCAGGAATGGCAGCAAGCAGGTGTGAGTGCATCTGCACGCACAGTGAGGCAAAGACTTTTGGAGGATGGCCTGGTGTCAAGAAGGGCAGCAAAGAAGCCACTTCTCTCCAGGAAAAACATCAAGGACAGACTGATATTCTGCAAAAGGTACAGGGATTGGACTGCTGAGGACTTGGGTAAAGTCATTTTCTCTGATGAATCCCCTTTCTGATTGTTTGGGACATCTGGAAAAAAAGCTTGTCGGGAGAAGACAAGGTGAGCGCTACCATCAGTCCTGTGTCATGCCAATAGTAAAGCATCCTGAGACCATTCATGTGTGGGGTTGCTTCTCAGCCAAGGGAGTGGGCTCACTCACAATTTTGCATAAGAACACAGCCATGAATAAAGAATGGTACCAACACATCCTCCGAGAGCAACTTCTCCCTACCATCCAGGAACAGTTTGGTGACGAACAATGCCTTTTCCAGCATGATGGAGCACCTTGCCATAAAGCAAAAGTGGTAACTAAGTGGCCAGGAAACTCCCCAGACCTTAATCCCATTGACAGTGGTCAATCCTCAAGAGGCGGGTGGACAAACAGAAACCCACAAATTCTGACAAACTCCAAGCATTGATTATGCAATAATGGGCTGCCATCAGTCAGGATGTGGCCCAGAAGTTAATTGACAGCATGCCAGGGCGGATTGCAGTGGTCTTGAAAAAGAAGGGTCAACACCGCAAATATTGACTTTTTGCATCAACTTCATATAATTGTCAATAAAAGACTTTGCCACTTATGAAATGCTTGTAATTATACTTCAGTATTCCATAGCAACACCTGACAAAAATATCTAAAGACACCGAAGCAGCAAACTTTGTGGAAATTAATATTTGTGTCATTCTCAAAACCTTTGGCCACGACTGTATGATATCCGGAGGGAATCCAAAACGTATTTGTACGTGAAAAAATAGATGGATTTCATATTTGTCCGATTATTGAGCATTAAGAGAAAATAGGATGTTTTATATCGAAGGATTTTAAATTAGTCCATATCCGGCCGTAGGAAATGCCCACGTGTGATATTCGGAGTAATCCTAATATACCCAGTGGGAGTATTTCAACAAGCACTGTTGCTGGAAAGAGAGGACAGCTGTAGTGAAACATGAAACTACACCAGATCAGACAACCTCTAAAAATAAAGGTTTCATCCACTCCTAAATAGCTGTTTTTATTATGTAAAGGTTAAGCCGGGCCGGAATGCTTCCTTCCTGTAATTGTCTGAATCATTCTCCTGTTTCCACAACAGGGCAGATACACCACAGCCACATTCAGCCAGGTTCAGTGCTATATATGATTTTCTGCCAGCCAAGTGCACCGAGTTCAGGGATTTGGTGTTAGAATTAGTTCCCCCACTTGATTAATAGTACAGGCATACTTTATTTCAGAATATGTTATTGACAATTTACCTCAATAGTGAAAGGATAGTGGCAGGCAGTCATCCTGTGCACTGGTTAAATAATTATGCTCTCAAGAATGACTCTCCACAGATCCTATGGTCACATGCACTAAGGAGACATTATTTTCAAGGATGTACTTGGCAAGCAACATTGCATGAAAATTACAGGTTCAAATTTGTGACAAGGGATTCAATCAACAGATATTTGAGAAAATGTTTATTTCCTTTGGGAGAACAGGAAGCCTTGGGACAATCAGACTCCTGAGATGAAGGTGCAACAGTTGTGATCGTACTTCGGAACTCTCTTGCGTTGTGTTTCTAAAGAAAGGAATGCCAGCCAGCGATCCCAGTTGATCGATCAGTCGTTTATTCTGGGACAATAGATAAAGAACATGACATTATGTGCGTAGCTTGATGATGCTGATGGCTGTAGATTGTGTAGCATGATTCGCTTGCATGCCAATATCAGACTGTGCCGTAATCAAAAATCATAACAATGACAAAAATGTGACAACATAAAATATTTGTAAGTACCTGTGACAATGGATAAAGGACAGGACATCAGACGTCCTTCGCCTGCACTTATGGACTGCCCTCTTCAAATCAGTGTCTTCGGAAAGTATTCAGACCTCTTGACTTTTTTCCACATTTTTTTCCATTACAGCCTTATTCAATCTACACACAATACCCTATAATGACATAACAATACCCCATAATGACATCACAATACCCCATAATGACATCACAATACCCCATAATGACATCACAATACCCCATAATGACATCACATTATCCCATAATGACAAAGCAAAAACAGGTTTTTAGATTTTTTTTGCAAATGTATTACAAATAAAAATCAGAAATACCACATTTACCTAAGTATTCAGACCCTTTACTCGGTACTTTGACGCAGCACCTTTGTCAGCGATTACAGCCTCAAGTCTTCTTTGGTATGACACTGCAAGCTTGGCACACCTGCATTTGGGGAGTTTCTCCCATTCTTCTCTGCAGATTCTTTCAAGCTTTGTCAGGTTGGATGGGGAGCGTCGACAGCACAGCTATTTTCAGGTCTCTCCAGAGATGTTAGATCAGGTTCAAGTCCGGGCTCTGGATGGGCCACTCAAGGACATTCAGAGACTTGTCCCTAAGCCACTCCTCCTTCTATTGGCTGTGTACTTAGGGTCATTGTCCTGTTGGAAGGTGAAACTTTGCCCCAGTCCTGGGGCTCTGGAGCAGATTTTCATCAAGGATCTCTCTGTACTTTGCTCCGTTCATTTTTCCCTCGATCCTGAATTCTCCCAGTCCCTGCCGCTGAAAAACATCCCCACAGCATGATGCTGCCACCACCGTGCTTCACCATAGGCAGGTTTCCTCCAGATGAGACGCTTGGCATTCAGGCCGAAGAGTTCAATCTTGATTTCATCAGACAAGAGAATATTGTTTCTCATGGTCTGAGAGTCCTTTGGGTGACTTGGACAACTCCAAGCAGGCTGTCATATGCCTTTTACTGAGTAGTGGCTTCCGTTTGGGCACTCTACCAAAAAGGCATGATTGGTGGAGTGCTGCAGAGATGGTTGTCCTTCTGGAAGGTTCTCCCATCTCCACAGAGGAACTCTGGAGATTTGTCAGAGTGACCATCAGGTTCTTGGTCACCTCCCTGACCAAGGCCCTTGTCCCTCGATTGCTCAGTTTGGCCGGGCAGCCAGCTCTACGGTAGGAAGAGTCTTGGTGGTTCCAAACTTCTTCCATTTAAGAATGATGGAGACCACTGTGTTCTGGGGACCTTCAATGCTGCAGAAATGTTTTTGTACCCTTTCCCAGATCTGTGCCTCAACACAATACTGTCTCGGAGGCTCTACGGACAATTCCTTCGACCTCATGGCTTGGTTTTTGCTCTGCCATGCACTATCAACTGTGGGACCTTATATAGATAGGTGTGTGCCTTTCCAAATTGTGTTCAATCAACTGAATTTACCACAGGTGGACTCTAATGAAGTTGTAGAAATCTCAAGAATGATCAATAAAAACAGGATGCCCCTAAGCTCAATTTTGAGTCTCAAAGGCATCTTAAAACTTATGTAAATAAGTTATTTCTGTTTATTTTTTTATAGATTTCTAAAAACCTGTTTAGCTTTGATACTGTATTATTGGGTAATGTGTGTAGATTGATTATTACTTACAAAAAAAATAAAAAATAACTTAATCCATTTTAGAATAAGGCTATAACGCAACAGAAGGTGAAAAATGAATATTTTCCGGATGCATTGTATGTATTTGAATGATTTATTATTCATTTTTATCAAGGGTGTCAATCATTTCTGACTGCATACGTATGTACAGTACCAGTCAAAAGTTTGGACACAACTACTAATCCAAGGATTTTCTTTTCTTTTTACTATTTTCTACATTGTAGAATAACAGTGAAGAGATCAAAACTGAAATAACACATATGGAATCATGTAGTAACCAAAAAAGTGTTGGTGACTACCAGCTGGTTGAGAGAATGCCAAAAGGTGTACAAAGCTGTCGTCAAGGCAAAGGGTGGCTACTTTGAACAATCTCAAATATAAAACAAATATTTTGAATTGTTTAACACTTTTTTTGGTTACTACATGATTCCATATGTGTTATTTCATTAGTTTTTATGTCTTCACTATTATTCTACAATGTAGAAAATAGTAAAAATAAAGAAAAACCCTTGAATGAGTAGGTGTGTCCAAACGTTGAACTGGTACTGTATACATAGGAAATGTACATAGTGAAGTTGTACACATTGTAAATGTAAATACAATTCAATGTTTCACAACGTGGCCTTCTGCCTACATGTCAATATCAGAATGTGAAGAATTCACATTCTTTATCTCCCCCTATCTACAAGTGTAGTCAATGACAATACACCTTATAAGCATCTTAATTGTAACCAACCAATCAGAATACATTATCATTATATACATACATGTATTTCTGCATAACCAAACTTTTTACAAAGGCACAGATCACGAGGACAAAAGCTGAAGAACATACGCGCATGCAGGTACTTTCCACAGGTGCTGGAGTTGTAAACTCACAGAAAACAGAAAGGAAAAACCCCAGATCACAAGGAACCATGGAAGTGTTTGAAATCAAACAGCTCCAGACCCACAATGGTCAAAGGACAGTTGGGACAGAAGCTTACAACTACTGATTGGTGGTAGCTCTCTGATTGACACTTGACACAAGTGACCTGATTCAACAGATTAAAAAAAAAATATACAGCACAGTGTCGGGCGTGACAAATGAAAGAAAAGCTCTCTAAGGCAATTGTATTTACATTAGAGTGGTAAAGGTTTTTACCTCTCTCCTCTCGTCCTCTCTGTCCGGGGAACGTTCACCTGGTAGTAGGAAAAACACTGAACCGTTTGTCAGTAGTAGAGTTTGGGACATTTAATTGTCTCCTGTGTGACAGAACGACAACGACAGAGACAGAAACTATCTAAAGGAGTGGTTGAAAGACGGGGACGGCCTCGCCATGCCCCGAGGCAGAGTAACAATGTCACCAAGGGGTGTAATCATTAGGCCTAAAACGATTTACAACAGAAACCGTTTACTCCAAACGTAAAACCATTGTGCAATGAATACAAGAGTTTCTATTGGACAAGGTGAGGTAAATCCCCACCCCGTTTGGTTCCATATGCTTCCGTGTGGTTCCGTTTGGTTCGGTTTTCTTCCTAGTGAATACACCCAAGGTTGAAGGTACATGGCCACAAGCCATCAAGGAAGTAATCAGTCAGACTGGATGTCCAAAGAATAAAGGTAAGGGAAAGATGTGACTGGCATTGAAGGGCTCAAAGAGTTCTTTAGGTCAGTATGGTTCTACCATCACCATTCCCAAAGAACCCTTGAGGACCCCTCATTTCTTTGTGTGTAATGGTAAGCAAAATCAGGTAAATTGATAAAAGCACACATCTATAACTTCTATGTCAACTTGTTTTGATATCGCGCTGTTGTTTTTCGCTAAATATAGTTTGAACACTTTGATCACCCCCAAAAAATATATAATTGTGCACTAAAATTACAAAAGTGAATTGGAGTTTGCTGATTACAAGTGATCCTAATAATTTGAATAACGAATTTTGTTTTTAAAACATTTCTAAAATGCATCTCAATAATGTATTTAGTCCCCTACCACAACAGATCTCTCCCAGATCACGTCCAAGTTTCAGTTTCTGTTGGCAACAGCAGCACTAAAGCTTCATCCCAGCACTATTTAAATGACTCATTAGCTGTCATTATGTGTGTTCTCTCTCTGTTGTTAGCCAAGACAACCTGTCCTTCAACCATCCCTACCCTCTGCTTCAGTGTGACAAAGCTTCATTTGAAAACTCTGCATAGCTCCAGATGTATTTATTTCCAAAAGAAAACAGTTGTTTTTGGTTGTTGTCCGGGGCACAAAGACACACGTCGTTGATGGAGATAACTCCTTTTTGGGTATTTCCCAAATAGTTTTCTGTGTGGATTCCCCTCGCTCCTGGCCGTCACTAAAGCACATGACAGACAGCGACACGTGCACAGGAGGTCCCCTCTCTCTTTCTTTAACTAAACAAAAGTGAACAAAGCCGGGTTGCACAGTACTTAAAAGACATCACGCGACATCAGCATAATTCCTGTCGTGCCTGTTGCCATTCAGCCCTTTTGTGTACTGTACATTTGGAGGTGGGTCACGGTGTGATCAGGCGTACTGTTTTAGTTTCAGGGGGGAAATTAAAAAGTACAACTGGTGCACATCCTACTGCTGTGCTAGCTGTAGTCTGGAGGGCCAAAAGCCCTGACGAAGACTGAGAGCAGAAACTTTCATTTTTTTATCAACTTTTTATCAACTTCTAACAACTGCTCCTCATTTCATGAACCTTAAAGAGCGAAGTAGGGGCAGTGTTGACAGAGGGTAAACTAAGCTGTCCCCTTCTCTTCCTCTACTCCTCCTCTCTGAACAGATCCTGGAGTGGTTAGAGGTATACCTTACCCCCTTCTCCTTCTCTCCCTCTACTCCTCCTCTCTGAACAGATCCAGGAGCGGTGGTGAGAAGCTATCCCCCTCTCCCTCCTCTTCTCCCCCTCTCTCCTTCTCTTCTCCTCCTTTCCTCCTCCCCTGAAGTAGGGGCAGTGTTCTTTTCCGTTTGTAGTCTATAGTCAGATGGCTAACCTGCTGCTGGTTAGCTAATGTAGCTTCCATACAAACGCTCCCCCTCTCCTCCTCTCTCCTCCTCTTCTTCCCCTCTCCTCCTTTTCTCCTCCTCTTCTCCCCCTCTTCTCCTCCTCTCCTCCTCTTCTCCCCCTCTTCTCCTCCTCCTCCTCTTGACCCCCATCTCCTCCCTCTCTCATCCCCTCTCCCCCTCTTCTCCCCCTCTCTCCTCCTCTTCTCCTCCTTCCATCCTCCCCTCTCTTCCTCTTCTTCCCCTCTCCTCCTCTTCACCCCCTCTTCTCCCCTCTTCTCCTCCTCTCTACCTCTACTCCCCCCTCTCTTCATCTTCTCCCCCTCTTCTCCTCCTCTCCTCTACTCCCCCTCTCTTCATCTTCTCCCCCTCTCTCCTCATCTTCTCCCTCTCTCCTCCTCTTCTCCACCTTTCCTCCTCCCGTCTCCTCCTCTTTTCCTCCTCTTCTCCCCCTCTTCTCCTCCTCTCTTCCTCTACTCCCCCTCTCTTCCTCTTCTCCCCCTCTCTCCTCCTCTTCTCATCCCCTCACCTCCTCTTCTCCCCCTCTCTCCTCCTCTTCTCCCCCTCTCTCCTCCTCTTCTTCCACCCTCTCCTCCTCTTCTCCCACCCTCTCCTCCCCTTCTCCCTGTCTCCTCCTCTTCTCCCCCCGTCTCCTCCTCTTCTCCCCCCTCTCGCCTCCCCTTCTTTTCCTACTCTCAGGATATCCTGGAGCGGTTGGTTCCTCAGCCCTGTTACCTGTTGGCCTGATTAGAACTATCTCTCCATTTGTTCTTTCTCCCTATTCCTTCTTTACTAATGGAATTGGTTGTGTCCCCGGGCCCGTTAGAGTAATAGCTAGGGTAAAGATTATATCTGATACATTCAGCTGTGCAGCTACTGATTTCCTCCTGTTGGACTCGGTTATTCAGGACAATGAAAAAACACTTTCATTACCCTGATCTGACTCCAGTGAAATTAAACCTGGGTTTGTTTCAGTGGAGTGACGTTGTCGTTAGAAGTGAGAAATCAAATCCAATCAAAGTTTACAGTGAAATGCTTACTTACAGGCTCTAACCAACAGTGCAAAAAAAGGTATTAGCTGAACAATAGGTAAGTAAAGAAATAAGACAACAGTAAAAAGACAGACTATATACAGTAGCGAGGCTATATATAGTAGCGAGGCTATATACAGCAGCGAGGCTATAAAAGTAGCGAGGTAGTATTTACATGTAGCTATAGTTAAAGTGACTATGAATATATGATGAACAGAGAGTAGCAGTAGCGTAAAAAAGGGGTTGGCGGGTGGCGGGACACAATGCAGATAGATAGCCCAGTTAGCCAATGTGTGGGGGCGCTGGTTGGTCATGCCAATTGAGGTAGTATGTACATGAATGTATAGTTAAAGTGACTATGCATATATGATAAACAGAGAGTAGCAGCAGCGTAAAAGAGGGGTTGGGGGCACACAATGCCAAAGTCCGTGTAACCATTTGATTACCTGTTCAGGAGTCTAATGGCTTGGGGGTAAAAACTTTTTGTCCTAGACTTGGCACTCCGGTACCGCCTTTTTGTCCTAGACTTGGCACTCCGGTACCGCTCGCCATGCGGTAGTAGAGAGAACAGTCTATGACTGGGGTGGCTGGGGTCTTTGACCATTTTTAGGGCCTTCCTCTGACACTGCCTGGTGTAGAGCTCCTGGATGGCAGGCAGCTTAGCCCCAGTGATGAACCTTTTGAGGATCTCAGGACCCATGCCAAATATTTTTAGTTTCCTGAGGGGGAATAGGCTTTGTCGTGCCCTCTTCACGACTGTCTTGGAGTGTTTGGACCATTCTAGCTTGTTGTTGATGTGGACACCAGGGAACTTGAAGCTCTCAACCTGCTCCACTACAGCCCCGTCGATGAGAATGGGGGCGTGCTCGGTCCTCATTTTCCTGTAGTCCACAATCATCTCCTTAGTCTTGATCACATTGAGGGAGAGGTTGTTGTCCTGGCACCACCCGGCCAGGTCTCTGACCTCCTCCCTATAGGCTGTCTCGTTGTTGTTGGTGATCAGGTCCACCAATGTTGTGTCGTCTGCAAACTTAATGATGGTGTTGGAGTCGTGCCTGGCCATGCAGTCATGGGTGAACAGGGAGTACAGGAGGGAACTGAGCACGCAACCCTGGCGTTGAGGATTAGCATGGCAGATGTGTTGCTACCTACCCTCACTACCTGGGGGTGGCCTGTCACAATGCCAAAAGTCCGTGTAACCATTTGATTACCTGTTCAGGAGTCTAATGGCTTGGGGGTAAAAACTGTTGAGAAGCCTTTTTGTCCTAGACTTGGCACTCCGGTACCGCTCGCCATGCGGTAGTAGAGAGAACAGTCTATGACTGGGGTGGCTGGGGTCTTTGACCATTTTTAGGGCCTTCCTCTGACACTGCCTGGTGTAGAGCTCCTGGATGGCAGGCAGCTTAGCCCCAGTGATGAACCTTTTGAGGATCTCAGGACCCATGCCAAATATTTTTAGTTTCCTGAGAGGGGAATAGGCTTTGTCGTGCCCTCTTCACGACTGTCTTGGAGTGTTTGGACCATTCTAGCTTGTTGTTGATGTGGACACCAGGGAACTTGAAGCTCTCAACCTGCTCCACTACAGCCCCGTCGATGAGAATGGGGGCGTGCTCGGTCCTCATTTTCCTGTAGTCCACAATCATCTCCTTAGTCTTGATCACATTGAGGGAGAGGTTGTTGTCCTGGCACCACCCGGCCAGGTCTCTGACCTCCTCCCTATAGGCTGTCTCGTTGTTGTTGGTGATCAGGTCCACCACTGTTGTGTCGTCTGCAAACTTAATGATGGTGTTGGAGTCGTGCCTGGCCATGCAGTCATGGGTGAACAGGGAGTACAGGAGGGAACTGAGCACGCAACCCTGGCGTTGAGGATTAGCATGGCAGATGTGTTGCTACCTACCCTCACTACCTGGGGGTGGCCTGTCAGGAAGTCCAGGATCCAGTTGCAGAGGGAGGTGTTTAATCCCAGGATCCTTGGCTTAGTGATGAGCTTTGAGTGCACTATGGTGTTGAACGCTGAGCTGTAGTCAATGAATAGCATTCTCACATAAGTGTTCCTTTTGTCCAGGTGGGAAAGGGCAGTGTGGAGTGCAATAGAGATTGCATCATCTGAAGATCTGTTTGGGCGGTATGCAAATTGGAGTGGGTTTAAGGTTTCTGGGATATTGGTGTTGATGTGTGCCATTACCAACCTTTCAAAGCACTTCATGGCTACGGACGTGAGTGCTACGGGTCTGTAGTCATTTAGGCAGGTTGCCTTTGTGTTCTTGGGCAGAGGGACTATGGTGGTCTGCTTCAAGCATGTTGGTATTGCAGACTCAATCAGGGACATGTTGAAAATGTCAGTGAAGACACCTGTCAGTTGGTCAGCACATGCCAGCACACGTCCTGGTAATCCGTCTGGCCCCTCAGCCTTGTGTATGTTGACCTGTTTAAAGGTCTTAGTCACGTCGGCTATGGAGAGCGTGATCACACAGTCGTCTGGAACAGCTGATGCTCTCATGCATGCCTCAGTGTTGCTTGCCTCGAAGCGGGTATAGAAGTGATTTAGCTCATCTGGTAGGCTTGTGTCACTGGGTAGCTCGCGGATGTGTTTCCCTTTGTAGTCTGTAATAGTTTGCAAGCCCTGAGCGTCGGAGCCGGTGTAGTATGATTCAATCTTAGCCCTGTATTGACGCTTTGCCTGTTTGATGGTTCGTTGCAGGGCATAGCAGGATTTATAGTAAGCTTCCGGGTTAGAGTCCCGCACCTTGAAAGTGGCAGTTCTACCCTTTAGCTCAGTGTGAATGTTGCCTGTAATCCATTGCTCCTGGTTGGGGTATGTACGTACAGTCACTGTGGGGACGACGTCCTCGATGCACTTATTGATAAAGCCAGTGACTGATGTGGTGTACTCCTCAATGCAATGGAACATGTTCCAGTCTGTGATAGCAAAACAGTCCTGTAGTTTAGCATCTGCTTCATCTAACCAATTTTTTATAGAACGAGTCACTGGTGCTTCCTGCTTTGATTTTTGCTTGTAAGCAGGAATCAGGAGACTAGAGTTGTGGTCGGATTTACCAAATGGAGGGCGAGGGAGAGCTTTGTGCGCGTCTCTGTGTGTGGAGTACAGGTGATCTAGAATTTCTTTCCCTCTGGTTGCACATTTAACATGTTGATAGAAATTTGGTAGAACTGAATTAAGTTTCCCTGCATTAAAGTCTCCGGCCACTAGGAGCGCCGCCTCTGGGTGAGAGGTTTCCTGTTTGCTTATTTCCTTATACAGCTGACTGAGTGCGGTCTTAGTGCCAGTATCTGTCTTTGGTGGTAAATAAACAGCCACGAAAAATATAGCTGAAAACTCTCTAGGCAAGTAGTGTGGCCTGCAATTTATCACAATATACTCTACTTCAGGCGAGCAAAATCTAGAGACTTCCTTAGATTTTGTACACCAGCTGTTGTTTACAAATATGCACAGACTGCCCCCCCCTCGTCTTACCGGAGTGTGCTGTTCTATCTTGCCGGTGCAGCGTATATCCCGCTAGCTGAATATCCATGTCATCATTCAGCCACGATTCCGTGAAACATAGGATGTTGCAGTTTTTGATGTCCCGTTGGTAGGATATTTGTGATCGTACCTCGTCTAATTTATTGTCCAATGATTGCACGTTGGCGAGAAGTATTGACGGTAGCGGCAGCTTTCCCCCTCGCCTTCTCCGGGTCCTGACCAGGCATCCGGCTCTTTGTCCTCTGTACCTGCGTCGCTTCCTCTTGTAAATAGCGTGGATGTCGGCCCTGTGGGGGGTTTGGAGAATGTCTTGTGCGTCCTCCTTGTTGAAGATTTTTTTTTTAGTCTAATCCGAGGTGAGTGATCGCTGTCCTGATATCCAGAAGCTCTTTTTTTGCCGTAAGATACGGTTGCAGAAACATTATGTACAAAATAAGTTACAAATAACGCAAAAAAACCCACATAATAGCACAATTGATTGGGCGCCCGTAAAACTGCTGCCATTTCGTCCGGCGCCATTTTCAAAAGCCCTTAATCTCTCGGTTTCCTGTCGTGCAATATGTTCACTGATGACCCATTGTTGATCTGCTTGTTGTTGTTGTTTAATAACTGAGTGATTCTTTGATCAAAATTAATCTCTAGCAGATCTCATTGATATCATCATGACTTCCCAGTGACACTATCTAAAAAGCATCAGCCTACTAGTGACACATTTGAGGATGATTTCTCCCTCAACGCAGACCCCCCTGGTAGGTTATGCCATTAGGTAAATATGTGATGGAATAGAGTTGCTGTTCCATGGTGTCAGACACTGTTTTAGCAGCATCTGTATGGAAGCTACATCAGCTAACCAGCAGCAGGCTAGCCATCTGACTACAGACTACAAAGGAACACTGCCCCTAGTTTGGGGAGGAGGAAAGGAGGAGAGAGGGGGAGAAGAGGAGGGAGAGGGGGAGAAGAGGAGAAGAGGGGGGAGAAGAGGAGGGAGAGGGGGAGAAGAGGAGAAGAGGAGAGAGAGGGGAGAAGAGGAGAAGAGGGGGAGAAGAGGAGAAGAGGAGAGAGAGGAGGGAGAAGGGGAGAAGAGGAGAGGAGGGGGAGAAGAGGAGAGAGAGGGGGAGAAGAGGGGGAGAGGGGGAGAAGAGGGAGAAGGAGAAGAGGAGAGGAGGGGGAGAAGAGGAGGGAGAGGGGGAGAAGAGGAGGTAGAGGGGAGAAGAGGAGAAGAGGAGAGAAAGAGAGGGAGAAGAGGAGAAGAGGGGGAGAGGGGGGAGGAGAGGAGGGGGGAGAAGAGGAGGGAGAGGGGGAGAAGAGGAGAAGAGGAGGTAGAGGGGGAGAAGAGGAGAGGGGGAGAAGAGGAGAAGAGGAGAGAGAGGGGGAGAAGAGGAGAAGAGGAGGGAGAGGGGGAGAAGAGGAGAAGAGGAGGGAGAGGGGGATAGCTTCCCACCACCACTCCTGGATCTGTTCAGAGATAAGAGGAAGAAAGGGGGAGGAGGAGAGGTGAGGAAGACAATGGGACAGCTTAGTTTAACTTCTATCAATGTAGCTGTTTGTTTCAGCATTGTGGTCTATTATTGAGTGGCACATCATTACATCACTAGAGAACAGTCAAGAACCTTACACACCCCATGTACCAGTCACATTTCTTATTGGACAATAACACTAAGAGCCCTACAGTCCCCTCATTCAGTGACCTTTCATCACACAGTTGTTGGTGTTAAATCTTTCAAAGGGGTTAGTTGAGCCAAAGGGGTACCTTGAACCAAAGGGCTAGATACGCCAAGGGTTAGTTACGCCAAAGGGGTAAGTTAAACCAAAGGGCTAGTAGAACCAAATGGTTAATTGAACCAAACGGTTAGTAGAACCAAAGGGTAGTTTAAACCAAATGGTTAAATGAACCAAAGGGGTAAGTTGAACACAAAGGGGTGTTTATTTGGGGGGGACAACCTATGTTTTAAAAACTATAATGTTTACATTAATTCTGATTATTTCCAGGGATACACAACGTCCTGAAATATATGTAGATATCTTTATTATGAAGAAAACTATATTTCCCTTGACGGAGTGATGCTGAATGTAAAAAGGCCCAACTTCCCCCACTCTCCCCCACATGTACTATGGGAAATGCATTGTGATACATTTTTTTGCCACAGTTGAACCATGCCTTAATTGAATAAGTATTTACAACTGGGGTTAATTCAGTTCGGTTCAACGCTTGCTAAACGTTGTGTGACAGTTTGTTCTGGACTAAACGTTTCCCCAAAACAGTGTGCAACATTCTACAACAGCCTTTTGGCGTGCGGTTGCTTCCATTTGGTGGGTGCAGCGAGGTGAGGCCTGATCAATATGGGTGTGAACATTTGATTACGTTGTGCAGCACACCATGCACAATATCCCTCAAGGCCACCACAATCACGCCTTTCTTGCAACTGGTCGTTTAGTACAGTGCTGTTTCCATTCAAATAAAAGTTTAACACAGTTCTGTTGTACTGAATGCAGCCCTGGTCATTTTGCGTTGCCTGTACTTCACTCTTCACATCTTTCTGTTACTGTTACTGCATCAACAAAAATGCTTAGTGTATTTACCTGTCACTTTCGCACACACGCATATACTTACACACTCACCGCAACACAGGCCACAGGAGGTCTGCTGTGACTGGATCTGAGTTACTGGGACAGTAGTGACAGCGACAGCAGGCACATCAGGTCAGGTGATAAGAGGCAAACAGAGACAGAGCACCATTAGCTTCCACAAAAAGCCCAGCTTGTCACCATTAATCTTCTCTGGCCTGGTCATGTTCCACTATTGCCAACCTTAAGTGGATAAGATGGACTTGCCTTTTTTCATCAAATGTACAAGTTGAACCTCTCCCCTTGTATACAGTATGTGTAATATATAACTACTGCCTTTGCTGTGGTAGTGGAGTATCTTTTTACAATTTGCTGATCTTTTTATATATCCAGCAGCTGCTCAAAGACTCTCTGGAGGAGTACATCGGATGTGTGTGTATAATCTTTTCCTATAATATATCTATGTCTTGCCTTTGCAGGTCAATGATGGCCCAATTAAGCCCATTCCCCAATTCAACTCGTCAGAGGCTCATTTAAATAATGAGAAATAAAGTTGATTTTGATTGCATCTAGCCCGGGCTAGACTCCACTGGTTATTTTGACTAAGATGTATGAAGTCAAGAAAATACTACCATTAGCTAGCTAGCCACATTGACTAGCTAGGCTCACAATGTGAACAAAAGCAACTTCTGTAATTAGAGGATCATTTAGTACATACCACTAGCAACACTTTAATGATTATTTGGGATTTATTTCAAATTCTCTAGACTGACTGACTCCGGACTGGCTGACTGACTCTGGACTGGCTGACTGACTCTGGACTGGCTGTCTCCGGACTGGTTGGCTGACTCTGGCCTGGCTGACTGACTCCGGACTGGCTGACTCCAGACTGGCTGACTCTGGACTGGCTGACTCTGGACTGGCTGGCTGACTCTGGACTGGCTGACTCCAGACTGGCTGACTCTGGACTGGCTGACTCTGGACTGGCTGACTCTGGACTGGCTGGCTGACTCTGGACTGGCTGACTCCGGACTGGCTGGCTGACTCTGGACTGGCTGACTCTGGACTGGCTGACTCCGGAATGGCTGGCTGACTCTGGACTGGCTGACTCCGGACTTGTTGGCTGACTCCGGACTGGCTGACTTCGGAAAGACTGACTCCGGACTGACTGGCTGACTCCGGACTGGCTGGCTGACTCCGTACTTGCTGACTGACTCTGGACTGGCTGGCTGACTCTGGACTGGCAGACCCGGAGTGGAAGGCTGACTCTTGACTGGCTGACCTGGACAGGCTGGCTGACTCTGGACTGGCTGGCTGACTCTGGACTGGCTGACTCTGGACTCCGGACTGGCTGGCTGACTCCGGACTGGCTGGCTGACTCCGGACTGGCTGGCTGACTCTGGACTGGTTGGCTGACTTCGGACTGACTGACTCCGGACTGGCTGGCTGACTCTGGACTGGCTAACCCGGACTGGCTGGCTGACTCTGGACTGGCTGACCCGGACTGGCTGGCTGACTCTGGACTGGCTGGCTGACTCTGGACTGGCTGGCTGACTCTGAACTGGCTGACTCTGGACTGGCTGGTTGACTCTGGACTGGCTGACCCGGACTGGCTGGCTGACTCTGGACTGGCTGACTGGGGACTGGCTGGCTGACTCCGGACTGGCTGGCTGACTCCGGACTGGCTGGCTGACTCTGGACTGGTTGGCTGACTTCGGACAGACTGACTCCGGACTGACTTGCTGACTCTGGACTGGCTGACTCCGGACTGGCTGGCTGACTCTGGACTGGCTGACTCTGGACTGGCTGACTCTGGACTGGCTGGCTGACTCTGGACTGGCTGGCTGACTCTGGACTGGCTGACCCGGACTGGCTGGCTGACTCTGGACTAGCTGGCTGACTCTGGACTGGCTAACCCGGACTGGCTGGCTGACTCTGGACTGGCTGACCCGGACTGGCTGGCTGACTCTGAACTGGCTGACTCTGGACTGGCTGGTTGACTCTGGACTGGCTGACCCGGACTGGCTGGCTGACTCTGGACTGGCTGACTGGGGACTGGCTGGCTGACTCCGGACTGGCTGGCTGACTCCGGACTGGCTGGCTGACTCTGGACTGGTTGGCTGACTTCGGACAGACTGACTCCGGACTGACTTGCTGACTCTGGACTGGCTGACTCCGGACTGGCTGGCTGACTCTGGACTGGCTGACTCTGGACTGGCTGACTCTGGACTGGCTGGCTGACTCTGGACTGGCTGGCTGACTCTGGACTGGCTGACCCGGACTGGCTGGCTGACTCTGGACTAGCTGGCTGACTCTGGACTGGCTGACCCGGAGTGGATGGCTGACTCTGGACTGGCTGACCCGGACAGGCTGGCTGACTCGGGACTAGCTGACTTCGGACTGGCTGACTCCGGACTTGTTGGCTGACTCCGGACTGGCTGACTTCGGACTGACTGACTCCGGACTGACTGGCTGACTCCGGACTGGCTGGCTGACTCGGGACTGGCTGGCTGACTCCGTACTTGCTGACTGACTCTGGACTGGCTGGCTGACTCTGGACTGGCAGACCCGGAGTGGAAGGCTGACTCTTGACTGGCTGACCCGGACAGGCTGGCTGACTCTGGACTGGCTGGCTGACTCTGGACTCCGGACTGGCTGGCTGACTCCGGACTGGCTGGCTGACTCCGGACTGGCTGGCTGACTCTGGACTGGTTGGCTGACTTCGGACTGACTGACTCCGGACTGGCTGGCTGACTCTGGACTGGCTGACCCGGACTGGCTGGCTGACTCTGGACTGGCTGACCCGGACTGGCTGGCTGACTCTGGACTGGCTGGCTGACTCTGGACTGACTGGCTGACCCGGACTGGCTGGCTGACTCTGGACTGGCTGACTGGGGACTGGCTGGCTGACTCGGACTGGCTGGCTGACTCGGACTGGCTGGCTGACTCTGGACTGGTTGGCTGACTTCGGACTGACTGACTCCGGACTGACTGGCTGACTCTGGACTGGCTGACTCCGGACTGGCTGGCTGACTCTGGACTGGCTGACTCTGGACTGGCTGACTCTGGACTGGCAGGCTGACTCTGGACTGGCTGGCTGACTCTGGACTGGCTGACCCGGACTGGCTGGCTGACTCTGGACTAGCTGGCTGACTCTGGACTGGCTGACCCGGAGTGGATGGCTGACTCTGGACTGGCTGACCCGGACAGGCTGGCTGACTCGGGACTAGCTAACTTCGGACTGACTGACTCCGGTCTGACTGGCTGATCCGGACTGGCTGGCTGACTCTGGACTGGCTGACCCGGACAGGCTGGGTGACTCTGGACTGGCTGGCTGACTCTGGACTGGCTGGCTGACTCTGGACTGGCTGTCTGGCTGACTCTGGACTGGCTGACTCCGGAATGGCTGGCTGACTCTGGACTGGCTGACTCCGGACTTGTTGGCATACTCCGGACTGGCTGACTTCGGACTGACTGACTCCGGACTGACTGGCTGACTCGGACTGGCTGGCTGACTCGGGACTAGCTGACTGGACTGACTGACTCGGACTGACTGGCTGACTCCGGACTGGCTGGCTGACTCGGGACTGGCTGGCTGACTCCGTTCTTGCTGGCTGACTCTGGACTAGCTGGCTGACTCTGGACTGGCTGACACGGAGTGGATGGCTGACTCTGGACTGGCTGACCCGGAAAGGCAGGCTGACTCTGGACTGACTGGGGACTGGCTGGCTGACTCTGGACTGGCTGACTCTGGACTGGTTGGCTGACTTCGGACTGGCTGACCCGGACTGGCTGGCTGACTCTGGACCGGCTGGCTGACTCTGGATGACTTTGGACTGGCTGACCCGGACTGGCTGGCTGACTCTGGACTGTCTGGCTGACTCTGGACTGTCTGGCTGACTCTGAACTGGCTGACTTTGGACTGGCTGGCTGACTCTGGACTGGCTGACTGGGGACTGGCTGTCTGACTTCGGACTGGCTGTCTGACTTCGGATTGGCTGGCTGACTCTGGACTGGCTGGCTGACTCCGGACTGGCTGGCTGACTCTGGACTGGTTAACTGACTTCGGACTGGCTGATCCGGACTGGCTGGCTGACTCTGGACTGGCTGACTGGGGACTGGCTGGCTGACTCCGGACTGGCTGGCTGACTCCGGACTGGCTGGCTGACTCTGGACTGGTTGGCTGACTTCGGACAGACTGACTCCGGACTGACTTGCTGACTCTGGACTGGCTGACTCCGGACTGGCTGGCTGACTCTGGACTGGCTGACTCTGGACTGGCTGACTCTGGACTGGCTGGCTGACTCTGGACTGGCTGGCTGACTCTGGACTGGCTGACCCGGACTGGCTGGCTGACTCTGGACTAGCTGGCTGACTCTGGACTGGCTAACCCGGACTGGCTGGCTGACTCTGGACTGGCTGACCGGACTGGCTGGCTGACTCTGAACTGGCTGACTCTGGACTGGCTGGTTGACTCTGGACTGGCTGACCCGGACTGGCTGGCTGACTCTGGACTGGCTGACTGGGGACTGGCTGGCTGACTCGGACTGGCTGGCTGACTCGGACTGGCTGGCTGACTCTGGACTGGTTGGCTGATTTCGGACAGACTGACTCGGACTGACTTGCTGACTCTGGACTGGCTGACTCCGGACTGGCTGGCTGACTCTGGAACTGGCTGACTCTGGACTGGCTGACTCTGGACTGGCTGGCTGACTCTGGACTGGCTGGCTGACTCTGGACTGGCTGACCCGGACTGGCTGGCTGACTCTGGACTAGCTGGCTGACTCTGGACTGGCTGACCCGGAGTGGATGGCTGACTCTGGACTGGCTGACCCGGACAGGCTGGCTGACTCGGGACTAGCTGACTTGACTGGCTGACTCGGACTTGTTGGCTGACTCGGACTGGCTGACTTCGGACTGACTGACTCCGGACTGACTGGCTGACTCCGGACTGGCTGGCTGACTCGGGACTGGCTGGCTGACTCCGTACTTGCTGACTGACTCTGGACTGGCTGGCTGACTCTGGACTGGCAGACCCGGAGTGGAAGGCTGACTCTTGACTGGCTGACCCGGACAGGCTGGCTGACTCTGGACTGGCTGGCTGACTCTGGACTGGCTGACTCTGGACTCCGGACTGGCTGGCTGACTCCGGACTGGCTGGCTGACTCCGGACTGGCTGGCTGACTCTGGACTGGTTGGCTGACTTCGGACTGACTGACTCCGGACTGGCTGGCTGACTCTGGACTGGCTGACCCGGACTGGCTGGCTGACTCTGGACTGGCTGACCCGGACTGGCTGGCTGACTCTGGACTGGCTGGCTGACTCTGGACTGACTGGCTGACCCGGACTGGCTGGCTGACTCTGGACTGGCTGACTGGGGACTGGCTGGCTGACTCCGGACTGGCTGGCTGACTCCGGACTGGCTGGCTGACTCTGGACTGGTTGGCTGACTTCGGACTGACTGACTCCGGACTGACTGGCTGACTCTGGACTGGCTGACTCCGGACTGGCTGGCTGACTCTGGACTGGCTGACTCTGGACTGGCTGACTCTGGACTGGCAGGCTGACTCTGGACTGGCTGGCTGACTCTGGACTGGCTGACCCGGACTGGCTGGCTGACTCTGGACTAGCTGGCTGACTCTGGACTGGCTGACCCGGAGTGGATGGCTGACTCTGGACTGGCTGACCCGGACAGGCTGGCTGACTCGGGACTAGCTAACCGGACTGACTGACTCGGTCTGACTGGCTGATCCGGACTGGCTGGCTGACTCTGGACTGGCTGACCCGGACAGGCTGGGTGACTCTGGACTGGCTGGCTGACTCTGGACTGGCTGGCTGACTCTGGACTGGCTGTCTGGCTGACTCTGGACTGGCTGACTCCGGAATGGCTGGCTGACTCTGGACTGGCTGACTCCGGACTGACTGGCTGACTCCGGACTGGCTGGCTGACTCGGGACTAGCTGACTTCGGACTGACTGACTCCGGACTGACTGGCTGACTCCGGACTGGCTGGCTGACTCGGGACTGGCTGGCTGACTCCGTTCTTGCTGGCTGACTCTGGACTAGCTGGCTGACTCTGGACTGGCTGACACGGAGTGGATGGCTGACTCTGGACTGGCTGACCCGGAAAGGCAGGCTGACTCTGGACTGACTGGGGACTGGCTGGCTGACTCTGGACTGGCTGACTCTGGACTGGTTGGCTGACTTCGGACTGGCTGACCCGGACTGGCTGGCTGACTCTGGACCGGCTGGCTGACTCTGGATGACTTTGGACTGGCTGACCCGGACTGGCTGGCTGACTCTGGACTGTCTGGCTGACTCTGGACTGTCTGGCTGACTCTGAACTGGCTGACTTTGGACTGGCTGGCTGATTCTGGACTGGCTGACTGGGGACTGGCTGTCTGACTTCGGACTGGCTGTCTGACTTCGGATTGGCTGGCTGACTCTGGACTGGCTGGCTGACTCCGGACTGGCTGGCTGACTCTGGACTGGTTAACTGACTTCGGACTGGCTGATCCGGACTGGCTGGCTGACTCTGGACTGGCTGACCCGGACTGGCTGGCTGACTCTGGACTGGCTGGCTGACTCTGGACTGAATGGCTGACTCGGGACTGGCTGACCCGGACTGGATGGCTGACTCTGGACCAGCTGGCTGACTCTGGACTGGCTGACCCGGAGTGGATGGCTGACTCTGGACTGGCTGACCCGGACAGACTGGCTGACTGTGGACTGGCTGGCTGACTCTGGACTGGCTGGCTGACTCTGGACTGGCTGGCTGACTCTGGACTGGCTGACTCTGGACTGGCTGGCTAACTCTGAACTGGCTGACTTTGGACTGGCTGGCTGACTCTGGACTGGCTGACTGGGGACTGGCTGTCTGACTTCGGACTGGCTGTCTGACTTCGGATTGGCTGGCTGACTCTGGACTGGCTGGCTGACTCCGGACTGGCTGGCTGACTCTGGACTGGTTAACTGACTTCGGACTGGCTGATCCGGACTGGCTGGCTGACTCTGGACTGGCTGACCCGGACTGGCTGGCTGACTCTGGACTGGCTGGCTGACTCTGGACTGAATGGCTGACTCGGGACTGGCTGACCCGGACTGGATGGCTGACTCTGGACTAGCTGGCTGACTCTGGACTGGCTGACCCGGAGTGGATGGCTGACTCTGGACTGGCTGACCCGGACAGATTGGCTGACTGTGGACTGGCTGGCTGACTCTGGACTGGCTGGCTGACTCTGGACTGGCTGGCTGACTCTGGACTGGCTGGCTGACTCTGAACTGGCTGACTCTGGACTGGCTGGCTAACTCTGGACTGGCTGACTCTGGACTGGCTGGTTGACTCTGGACTGGCTGACCCGGACTGGCTGGCTGACTCTGGACTGGCTGACTGACTCCGGACTGGCTGGCTGACTCCGGACTGGCTGGCTGACTCTGGACTGGTTGGCTGACTTCGGACTGACTGACTCCGGACTGACTGGCTGACTCTGGACTGGCTGACTCTGGACTGGCTGGCTGACTCTGGACTGGCTGACTCTGGACTGGCTGACTCTGGACTGGCTGGCTGACTCTGGACTGACTGGCTGACTCTGGACTGGCTGACCCGGACTGGCTGGCTGACTCTGGACTAGCTGGCTGACTCTGGACTGGCTGACCCGGAGTGGATGGCTGACTCTGGACTGGCTGACCCGGACAGGCTGGCTGACTTGGGACTAGCTGACTTCGGACTGACTGACTCCGGTCTGACTGGCTGATCCGGACTGGCTGGCTGACTCTGGACTGGCTGACCTGGACAGGCTGGCTGACTCTGGACTGGCTGGCTGACTCTGGACTGGCTGGCTGACTCTGGACTGGCTGACTCTGGACTAGCTGGCTGACTCTGGACTGGCTAGCTGACTCTGGACTGGCTGACTCCGGAATGGCTGGCTGACTGGGGACTGGCTGACTCCGGACTTGTTGGCATACTCCGGACTGGCTGATTTCGGACTGACTGACTCCGGACTGACTGGCTGACTCCGGACTGGCTGGCTGACTCGGGACTAGCTGACTTCGGACTGACTGACTCCAGACTGGCTGGCTGACTCGGGACTGGCTGGCTGACTCCGTTCTTGCTGGCTGACTCTGGACTAGCTGGCTGACTCTGGACTGGCTGACCCGGAGTGGATGGCTGACTCTGGACTGGCTGACCCGGAAAGGCTGGCTGACTCTGGACTGACTGGGGACTGGCTGGCTGACTCTGGACTGGCTGACTCTGGACTGGTTGGCTGACTTCGGACTGGCTGACCCGGACTGGCTGGCTGACTCTGGACCGGCTGGCTGACTCTGGATTACTTTGGACTGCCTGACCCGGACTGGCTGCCTGACTCTGGACTGGGTGGCTGACTTCGGACTGGCTGACTCTGGACTGGCTGGCTGACTCTGGACTGGCTGGCTGACTCTGAACTGGCTGACTTTGGACTGGCTGGCTGACTCTGGACTGGCTGACCCGGACTGGCTGGCTGACTCCGGACTGGCTGGCTGACTCTGGACTGGCTGGCTGACTCCGGACTGGCTGGCTGACTCTGGACTGGTTAACTGACTTCGGACTGGCTGATCCGGACTGGCTGGCTGACTCTGGACTGGCTGACCCGGAGTGGATGGCTGACTCTGGACTGGCTGACCCGGACAGGCTGGCTGACTCTGGACTGGGTGGCTGACTCTGGACTGGCTGGCTGACTCTGGACTGGCTGGCTGACTCTGAACTTGCTGACTCTGGACTGGCTGGCTAACTCTGGACTGGCTGACCCGGACTGGCTGGCTGACTCTGGACTGGCTGACCCGGACTGGCTGGCTGACTCTGGACTGGCTGGCTGACTCTGGACTGGCTGGCTGACTCTGGACTGGCTGGCTGACTCTGAAATGGCTGACTCTGGAGTGGCTGGTTGACTCTGGACTGGCTGACCCGGACTGGCTGGCTGACTCTGGACTGGCTGACTGACTCCGGACTGGCTGGCTGACTCCGGACTGGCTGGCTGACTCTGGACTGGCTGGCTGACTCTGGACTGGCTGACCCGGACTTGGCTGGCTGACTCTGGACTAGCTGGCTGACTCTGGACTGGCTGGCTGACTCTGGACTGGCTGGCTGACTCTGGACTGGCAGACTCTGGACTGGCTGGTTGACTCTGGACTGGCTGACCCGGACTGGCTGGCTGACTCTGGACTGGCTGACTGGGGACTGGCTGGCTGACTGGGGACTGGCTGGCTGACTCCGGACTGGCTGGCTGACTCTGGACTGGTTGGCTGACTTCGGACAGACTGACTCCGGACTGACTGGCTGACTCTGGACTGGCTGACTCCGGACTGGCTGGCTGACTCTGGACTGGCTGACTCTGGACTGGCTGGCTGACTCTGGACTGGCTGGCTGACTCTGGACTGGCTGACCCGGACTGGCTGGCTGACTCTGGGCTAGCTGGCTGACTCTGGACTGGCTGACCCGGAGTGGATGGCTGACTCTGGACTGGCTGACCCGGACAGGTTGGCTGACTTCGGGACTAGCTGACTTCGGACTGGCTGACTCCGGACTTGTTGGCTGACTCCGGACTGGCTGACTTCGGACTGACTGACTCCGGACTGACTGGCTGACTCCGGACTGGCTGGCTGACTCGGGACTGGCTGGCTGACTCCGCACTTGCTGACTGACTCTGGACTGGCTGGCTGACTCTGGACTGGCAGACCCGGAGTGGAAGGCTGACTCTTGACTGGCTGACCCGGACAGGCTGGCTGACTCTGGACTGGCTGGCTGACTCTGGACTGGCTGACTCTGAACCTCGGACTGGCTGGCTGACTCGGACTGGCTGGCTGACTCGGACTGGCTGGCTGACTCTGGACTGGTTGGCTGACTTCGGACCGACTGACTCCGGACTGGCTGGCTGACTCTGGACTGGCTGACCCGGACTGGCTGGCTGACTCTGGACTGGCTGACCCGGACTTGCTGGCTGACTCTGGACTGGCTGGCTGACTCTGGACTGGCTGGCTGACTCTGGACTGGCTGACCCGGACTGGCTGGCTGACTCTGGACTGGCTGACTGGGGACTGGCTGGCTGACTCGGACTGGCTGGCTGACTCGGACTGGCTGGCTGACTCTGGACTGGTTGGCTGACCGGACTGACTGACTCCGGACTGACTGGCTGACTCTGGACTGGCTGACTCCGGACTGGCTGGCTGACTCTGGACTGGCTGACTCTGGACTGGCTGACTCTGGACTGGCAGGCTGACTCTGGACTGGCTGGCTGACTCTGGACTGGCTGACCCGGACTGGCTGGCTGACTCTGGACTAGCTGGCTGACTCTGGACTGGCTGACCCGGAGTGGATGGCTGACTCTGGACTGGCTGGCTGACTCTGGACTGGCTGGCTGACTCTGGACTGGCAGACTCTGGACTGGCTGGTTGACTCTGGACTGGCTGACCCGGACTGGCTGGCTGACTCTGGACTGGCTGACTGGGGACTGGCTGGCTGACTGGGGACTGGCTGGCTGACTCCGGACTGGCTGGCTGACTCTGGACTGGTTGGCTGACTTCGGACAGACTGACTCCGGACTGACTGGCTGACTCTGGACTGGCTGACTCCGGACTGGCTGGCTGACTCTGGACTGGCTGACTCTGGACTGGCTGACTCTGGACTGGCTGGCTGACTCTGGACTGGCTGGCTGACTCTGGACTGGCTGACCCGGACTGGCTGGCTGACTCTGGGCTAGCTGGCTGACTCTGGACTGGCTGACCCGGAGTGGATGGCTGACTCTGGACTGGCTGACCCGGACAGGTTGGCTGACTCGGGACTAGCTGACTTCGGACTGGCTGACTCCGGACTTGTTGGCTGACTCCGGACTGGCTGACTTCGGACTGACTGACTCCGGACTGACTGGCTGACTCCGGACTGGCTGGCTGACTCGGGACTGGCTGGCTGACTCCGTACTTGCTGACTGACTCTGGACTGGCTGGCTGACTCTGGACTGGCAGACCCGGAGTGGAAGGCTGACTCTTGACTGGCTGACCCGGACAGGCTGGCTGACTCTGGACTGGCTGGCTGACTCTGGACTGGCTGACTCTGGACTCCGGACTGGCTGGCTGACTCCGGACTGGCTGGCTGACTCCGGACTGGCTGGCTGACTCTGGACTGGTTGGCTGACTTCGGACTGACTGACTCCGGACTGGCTGGCTGACTCTGGACTG
Source organism: Brachymystax lenok tsinlingensis (assembly GCA_030435695.1). Classification (NCBI taxonomy): domain Eukaryota; kingdom Metazoa; phylum Chordata; class Actinopteri; order Salmoniformes; family Salmonidae; genus Brachymystax; species Brachymystax lenok. The sequence continues at coordinate 7,290,837 of CM059804.1, read as the reverse complement.
GCTGACCCGGACTTGCTGGCTGACTCTGGACTGGCTGGCTGACTCTGGACTGGCTGGCTGACTCTGGACTGGCTGGCTGACTCTGGACTGGCTGACCCGGACTGGCTGGCTGACTCTGGACTGGCTGACTGGGGACTGGCTGGCTGACTCCGGACTGGCTGGCTGACTCCGGACTGGCTGGCTGACTCTGGACTGGTTGGCTGACTTCGACTGACTGACTCGGACTGACTGGCTGACTCTGGACTGGCTGACTCGGACTGGCTGGCTGACTCTGGACTGGCTGACTCTGGACTGGCTGACTCTGGACTGGCAGGCTGACTCTGGACTGGCTGGCTGACTCTGGACTGGCTGACCCGGACTGGCTGGCTGACTCTGGACTAGCTGGCTGACTCTGGACTGGCTGACCCGGAGTGGATGGCTGACTCTGGACTGGCTTACCCGGACAGGCTGGCTGACTCGGGACTAGCTAACTTCGGACTGACTGACTCCGGTCTGACTGGCTGATCCGGACTGGCTGGCAGACTCTGGACTGGCTGGCTGACTCTGGACTGGCTGACTCCGGAATGGCTGGCTGACTCTGGACTGGCTGGCTGACTCTGGACTTGTTGGCATACTCCGGACTGGCTGACTTCGGACTGACTGACTCGGACTGACTGGCTGACTCGGACTGGCTGGCTGACTCGACCAGCTGACTTCGGACTGACTGACTCGGACTGACTGGCTGACTCCGGACTGGCTGGCTGACTCGGGGCTGGCTGGCTGACTCCGTTCTTGCTGGCTGACTCTGGACTAGCTGGCTGACTCTGGACTGGCTGACCCGGAAAAGCAGGCTGACTCTGGACTGACTGGGGACTGGCTGGCTGACTCTGGACTGGCTGACTCTGGACTGGTTGGCTGACTTCGGACTGGCTGACCCGGACTGGCTGGCTGACTCTGGACCGGCTGGCTGACTCTGGATGACTTTGGACTGGCTGACCCGGACTGGCTGGCTGACTCTGGACTGGTTGGCTGACTTCGGACTGGCTGACTCTGGACTGGCTGGCTGACTCTGGACTGGCTGGCTGACTCTGAACTGGCTGACTTTGGACTGGCTGGCTGACTCTGGACTGGCTGACCCGGACTGGCTGGCTGACTCTGGACTGGCTGACTGGGGACTGGCTGTCTGAATTCGGACTGGCTGTCTGACTTCGGATTGGCTGGCTGACTCTGGACTGGCTGGCTGACTGACTCTGGACTGGTTAACTGACTTCGGACTGGCTGATCCGGACTGGCTGGCTGACTCTGGACTGGCTGACTGGGGACTGGCTGTCTGACTTCGGACTGGCTGTCTGACTTCGGATTGGCTGGCTGACTCTGGACTGGCTGGCTGACTCTGAACTGGCTGACTCTGGACTGGCTGGCTAACTCTGGACTGGCTGACCCGGACTGGCTGGCTGACTCTGGACTGGCTGACCCGGACTGGCTGGCTGACTCTGGACTGGCTGGCTGACTCTGAACTGGCTGACTCTGGAGTGGCTGGTTGACTCTGGACTGGCTGACCCGGACTGGCTGGCTGACTCCGGACTGGCTGGCTGACTCCGGACTGGCTGGCTGACTCCGGACTGGCTGGCTGACTCCGGACTGGCTGGCTGACTCTGGACTGGCTGGCTGACTCTGAACTGGCTGACTCTGGAGTGGCTGGTTGACTCTGGACTGGCTGACCCGGAGTGGATGGCTGACTCTGGACTGGCTGACCCGGACTGGCTGGCTGACTCTGGACTGGCTGACCCGGACTGGCTGGCTGACTCTGGACTGGCTGGCTGACTCTGGACTGGCTGGCTGACTCTGGACTGGCTGGTTGACTCTGGACTGCCTGACCCGGAGTGGATGGCTGACTCTGGACTGGCTGACCCGGACAGGCTGGCTGACTCGGGACTAGCTGACTTCGGACTGACTGACTCCGGTCTGACTGGCTGATCCGGACTGGCTGGCTGACTCTGGACTGGCTGGCTGACTCTGGACTGGCTGGCTGACTCTGGACTGGCTGACCCGGACTGGCTGGCTGACTCTGGACTAGCTGGCTGACTCTGGACTGGCTGACCCGGAGTGGATGGCTGACTCTGGACTGGCTGACCCGGACAGGCTGGCTGACTCTGGACTGGCTGGCTGACTCTGGACTTGCTGACTCTGGACTGGCTGACTCTGGACTGGCTGGCTGACTCTGGACTGGCTAGCTGACTCTGGACTGGTTAGCTGACTTCGGACTGGCTGGCTGACTCTGGACTGGCTGACTCCGGACAGGCTGGCAGACTCTGGACTGGCAGACTCTGGACTGGCTGACTCTGGACTGGCTGACTCTGGACTGGCTGACTCCGGAATGGCTGACTCTGGACTGGCTGACTCCGGACTGGCTGGCTGACTCCGGACTAGCTGACTTCGGACTGACTGACTCCGGACTGACTGGCTGGCTAACTTTGGACTGGCAGACTCTGGACTGGCTGACTCCGGAATGGCTGGCTGACTCTGGACTGGCTGACTCCGGACTGGCTGGCTGACTCGGGACTAGCTGATTTCGGACTGACTGACTCCGGACTGACTGGCTGACTCCGGACTGGCTGACTCTGGACTGACTCTGGACTGGCTGACTCCGGACTTGTTGGCATACTCCGGACTGGCTGACTTCGGACTGACTGACTGACTCCGGACTGACTGGCTGACTCCGGACTGGCTGGCTGACTCGGGACTAGCTGACTTCGGACTGACTGACTCCGGACTGACTGGCTGACTCCGGACTGGCGGGCTGACTCGGGACTAGCTGACTTTGGACTGACTGACTCCGGACTGAAAGGCTGACTCCGGACTGGCTGGCTGACTCGGGACTGGCTGGCTGACTCCGTTCTTGCTGGCTGACTCTGGACTAGCTGGCTGATTCTGGACTGGCTGACCCGGAGTGGATGGCTGACTCTGGACTGGCTGACCCGGACAGGCTGGCTGACTCTGGACTGGCTGGCTGACTCTGGACTGGCTGACTCCGGACTGGCTGGCTGACTCTGGACTGGCAGACTCTGGACTGGCTGACTCCGGAATGGCTGGCTGACTCTGGACTGGCTGACTCCGGACTGGATGACTTCGGACTGACTAGATGACTCTGGACTGGTTGACTGACTTCGGACTGGCTGACTCTGGACTGGCTGGCTGACTCTGGACTGGCTGGCTGACTCTGAACTGGCTGACTTTGGACTGGCTGGCTGACTCTGGACTGGCTGACCCGGACTGGCTGGCTGACTCTGGACTGGCTGACTGGGGACTGGCTGTCTGACTTCGGACTGGCTGTCTGACTTCGGACTGGCTGGCTCTGGACTGGCTGGCTGACTCCGGACAGGCTGGCAGACTCTGGACTGGTTAACTGACTTTGGACTGGCTGATCCGGACTGGCTGGCTGACTCTGGACTGGCTGACCCGGACTGGCTGACTCTGGACTGGCTGGCTGACTCTGGACTGGCTGACCCGGACTGGCTGGCTGACTCTGGACTAGCTGGCTGACTCTGGACTGGCTGACCCGGAGTGGATGGCTGACTCTGGACTGGCTGACCCGGACAGGCTGGCTGACTCTGGACTGGCTGGCTGACTCTGGACTGGCTGGCTGACTCTGGACTGGCTGGCTGACTCTGAACTGGCTGGCTAACTCTGGACTGGCTGACCCGGACTGGCTGGCTGACTCTGGACTGGCTGACCCGGACTGGCTGGCTGACTCTGGACTAGCTGGCTGACTCTGGACTGGCTGACCTGGAGTGGATGGCTGACTCTGGACTGGCTGACCCGGACAGGCTGGCTGACTCGGGACTAGCTGACTTCGGACTGACTGACTCCGGTCTGACTGGCTGATCCGGAATGGCTGGCTGACTCTGGACTGGCTGACTTCGGACTGACTGACTCCGGACTGACTGGCTGGCTGACTTTGGACTGGCAGACTCTGGACTGGCTGACTCCGGAATGGCTGGCTGACTCTGGACTAGCTGACTCCGGACTGGCTGGCTGACTCGGGACTAGCTGACTTCGGACTGACTGACTCCGGACTGACTGGCTGACTCCGGACTGGCTGGCTGACTCTGGACTGGCTGACCCGGAGTGAATGGCTGACTCTGGACTGGCTGACCCGGAGTGGATGGCTGACTCTGGACTGGCTGACCCGGACAGGCTGGTTGACTCGGGACTAGCTGACGACTGACTGGCTGATCCAGACTGGCTGGCTGACTCTGGACTGGCTGACCCGGACAGGCTGGCAGACTCTGGACTGGCTGGCTGACTCTGGACTGGCTGGCTGACTCTGGACTGGCTGACTCCGGACTGGCTGGCTGACTCTGGACTGGCAGACTCTGGACTGGCTGACTCCGGAATGGCTGGCTGACTGTGGACTGGCTGACTCCGGACTGGCTGACTTCGGACTGACTGACTCTGGACTGGCTGGCTGACTCTGGACTGGCTGACTCTGGACTGGCTGGCTGACTCTGGACTGGCTGACTCCGGACTGGCTGGCTGACTCTGGACTAGCTGACTTCGGACTGACTGATTCCGGACTGACTGGCTGACTCTGGACTGGCTGGCTGACTCTGGACTGGCTGGCTGACTCTGGACTGGCTGACTCCGGACAGGCTGGCTGACTCTGGACTGGCTGACTCCGGACTGGCTGGCTGACTCCGGACTGGCTGACTCTGGACTGGCTGACTCCGGAATGGCTGGCTGACTCTGGACTGGCTGACTCCGGACTGTTTGGCTGACTTGGGACTAGCTGACTTCGGACTGACTGACTCCGGACTGACTGGCTGACTCCGGACTGGCTGGCTGACTCTGGACTGGCTGACCCGGAGTGAATGGCTGACTCTGGACTGGCTGACCCGGACAGGCTGGCTGACTCTGGACTGGCTGGATGACTCTGGACTGGCTGACTCTGGACTGGCTGGCTGACTCTGGACTGGCTGACATTGGACTGGCTGGCTGACTCTGGACTGGCTGACCCGGACTGGCTGGCTGACTCTGGACTGGCTGACTGGGGACTGGCTGGCTGACTGGGGACTGGCATGCTGACTCCGGACTGGCTGGCTGACTCTGGACTGGTTGGCTGACTTCGGACTGGCTGACCCGGACTGGCTGGCTGACTCTGGACTGGCTGGCTGACTCTGGATGACTTTGGACTGGCTGACCCGGACTGGCTGGCTGACTCTGGACTGGTTGGCTGACTTCGGACTGGCTGACTCTGGACTGGCTGGCTGACTCTGGACTGGCTGGCTGACTCTGGATGACTTTGGACTGGCTGACCCGGACTGGCTGGCTGACTCTGGACTGGTTGGCTGACTTCGGACTGGCTGATTCCGGACTGGCTGGCTGACTCTGGACTGGCTGGCTGACTCTGAACTGGCTGACTTTGGACTGGCTGGCTGACTCTGGACTGGCTGACCCGGACTGGCTGGCTGACTCTGGACTGGCTGGCTGACTCTGGACTGGCTGACCCGGACTGGCTGGCTGACTCTGGACTAGCTGGCTGACTCTGGACTGGCTGACCCGGAGTGGATGGCTGACTCTGGACTTTCTGACCCAGACAGACTGGCTGACTCTGGACTGGCTGGCTGACTCTGGTCTGGCTGGCTGACTCTGGACTGGTTGGCTGACTCTGGACTGGCTGGCTGACTCTGAACTGGCTGACTCTGGACTCGCTGGCTAACTCTGGACTGGCTGACCCGGACAGGCTGGCTGACTCTGGACTGGCTGGCTGACTCTGGACTGGCTGACTCTGGACTGGCTGGCTGACTCTGGACTGGCTGGCTGACTCTGGACTGGCTGGCTGACTCGGACTGGCTGACTGACTCTGGACTGGCTGGCTGACTCTGGACTGGCTGACTCTGGACTGGCTGGCTGACTCTGGACTGGCTAGCTGACTCTGGACTGGCTGGCTGACTCTGGACTGGCTGACTCCGGACTGGCTGGCTGACTCTGGACTGGCAGACTCTGGACTGGCAGACTCTGGACTGGCTGACTCCGGAATGGCTGACTCTGGACTGGCTGACTCGGACTGGCTGGCTGACTCCGGACAAGCTGACTTCGGACTGACTGACTCCGGACTGACTGGCTGGCTGACTTTGGACTGGCAGACTCTGGACTGGCTGACTCCGGAATGGCTGGCTGACTCTGGACTGGCTGACTCTGGACTGGCTGGCTGACTCGGGACTAGCTGACTTCGGACTGACTGACTCCGGACTGACTGGCTGACTCCGGACTGGCTGGCTGACTCTGGACTGGCTGACCCGGAGTGAATGGCTGACTCTGGACTGGCTGACCCGGAGTGGATGGCTGACTCTGGACTGGCTGACCCGGACAGGCTGGTTGACTCGGGACTAGCTGACGACTGACTGGCTGATCCAGACTGGCTGGCTGACTCTGGACTGGCTGACCCGGACAGGCTGGCTGACTCTGGACTGGCTGGCTGACTCTGGACTGGCTGGCTGACTCTGGACTGGCTGACTCCGGACTGGCTGGCTGACTCTGGACTGGCAGACTCTGGACTGGCTGACTCCGGAATGGCTGGCTGACTGTGGACTGGCTGACTCCGGACTGGCTGACTTCGGACTGACTGACTCTGGACTGGCTGGCTGACTGTGGACTGGCTGACTCTGGACTGGCTGGCTGACTCTGGACTGGCTGACTCCGGACTGGCTGGCTGACTCTGGACTAGCTGACTTCGGACTGACTGATTCCGGACTGACTGGCTGACTCTGGACTGGCTGGCTGACTCTGGACTGGCTGGCTGACTCTGGACTGGCTGACTCCGGACAGGCTGGCTGACTCTGGACTGGCTGACTCCGGACTGGCTGGCTGACTTTGGACTGGCTGACTCTGGACTGGCTGACTCCGGAATGGCTGGCTGACTCTGGACTGGCTGACTCCGGACTGTTTGGCTGACTTGGGACTAGCTGACTTCGGACTGACTGACTCCGGACTGACTGGCTGACTCCGGACTGGCTGGCTGACTCTGGACTGGCTGACCCGGAGTGAATGGCTGACTCTGGACTGGCTGACCCGGACAGGCTGGCTGACTCTGGACTGGCTGGATGACTCTGGACTGGCTGACTCTGGACTGGCTGGCTGACTCTGGACTGGCTGACATTGGACTGGCTGGCTGACTCTGGACTAGCTGACCCGGACTGGCTGGCTGACTCTGGACTGGCTGACTGGGGACTGGCTGGCTGACTGGGGACTGGCATGCTGACTCCGGACTGGCTGGCTGACTCTGGACTGGTTGGCTGACTTCGGACTGGCTGACCCGGACTGGCTGGCTGACTCTGGACTGGCTGGCTGACTCTGGATGACTTTGGACTGGCTGACCCGGACTGGCTGGCTGACTCTGGACTGGTTGGCTGACTTCGGACTGGCTGACTCTGGACTGGCTGGCTGACTCTGGACTGGCTGGCTGACTCTGGATGACTTTGGACTGGCTGACCCGGACTGGCTGGCTGACTCTGGACTGGTTGGCTGACTTCGGACTGGCTGATTCCGGACTGGCTGGCTGACTCTGGACTGGCTGGCTGACTCTGAACTGGCTGACTTTGGACTGGCTGGCTGACTCTGGACTGGCTGACCCGGACTGGCTGGCTGACTCTGGACTGGCTGGCTGACTCTGGACTGGCTGACCCGGACTGGCTGGCTGACTCTGGACTAGCTGGCTGACTCTGGACTGGCTGACCCGGAGTGGATGGCTGACTCTGGACTTTCTGACCCAGACAGACTGGCTGACTCTGGACTGGCTGGCTGACTCTGGTCTGGCTGGCTGACTCTGGACTGGTTGGCTGACTCTGGACTGGCTGGCTGACTCTGAACTGGCTGACTCTGGACTGGCTGGCTAACTCTGGACTGGCTGACCCGGACAGGCTGGCTGACTCTGGACTGGCTGGCTGACTCTGGACTGGCTGACTCTGGACTGGCTGGCTGACTCTGGACTGGCTGGCTGACTCTGGACTGGCTGGCTGACTCCGGACTGGCTGACTGACTCTGGACTGGCTGGCTGACTTTGGACTGGCTGACTCTGGACTGGCTGGCTGACTCTGGACTGGCTGGCTGACTGGACTGGCTGGCTGACTCTGGACTGGCTGGCTGACTCCGGACTGGCTGACTGACTCTGGACTGGTTGGCTGACTCCGGACTGGCTGACTGACTCTGGACTGGTTGGCTGACTTCGGACTGGCTGACTCCGGACTGGCTGGCTGACTCTGGACTTGTTGGCATACTCCGGACTGGCTGACTTCGGACTGACTGACTCCGGACTGACTGGCTGACTCCGGACTGGCTGGCTGACTCGGGACTAGCTGACTTCGGACTGACTGACTCCGGACTGACTGGCTGACTCCGGACTGGCTGGCTGACTCGGGACTGGCTGGCTGACTCTGATCTTGCTGGCTGACTCTGGACTAGCTGGCTGACTCTGGACTGGCTGGCTGACTCTGGACTGGCTGACTCCAGACTGGCTGGCTGACTCTGGACTGGCAGACTCTGGACTGGCTGACTCCGGAATGGCTGACTATGGACTGGCTGACTCCGGACTGGCTGGCTGACTCCGGACTAGCTGACTTCGGACTGACTGACTCCGGACTGACTGGCTGGCAGACTCTGGACTGGCTGACTCCGGACTGGCTGGCTGACTCCGTACTAGCTGACGTCGGACTGATTGACTCCGGACTGACTGGCTGGCTGACTCTGGACTGGCAGACTCTGGACTGGCTGACTCCGGAATGGCTGGCTGACTCTGGACTGGCTGACTCAAGACTGTCTGACTCCGGAATGGCTGGCTGACTCTGGACTGGCTGACTCCGGACTTGTTGGCATACTCCGGACTGGCTGACTTCGGACTGACTGACTCCGGACTGACTGGCTGACTCCGGACTGGCTGGCTGACTCCGGACTAGCTGACTTCGGACTGACTGACTCCGGACTGACTGGCTGACTCCGGACTGGCTGGCTGACTCTGGACTGGCTGACTCTGGACAGGCTGGCTGACTCTGGACTGGCAGACTCTGGACTGGCTGACTCTGGACTGGCTGACTCCGGAATGGCTGACTCTGGACTGGCTGACTCCGGACTGGCTGGCTGACTCCGGACTAGCTGACTTCGGACTGACTGACTCCGGACTGACTGGCTGGCTAACTTTGGACTGGCAGACTCTGGACTGGCTGACTCCGGAATGGCTGGCTGACTCTGGACTGGCTGACTCCGGACTGGCTGGCTGACTCGGGACTAGCTGACTTCGGACTGACTGACTCCGGACTGACTGGCTGACTCCGGACTGGCTGACTCTGGACTGACTCTGGACTGGCTGACTCCGGACTTGTTGGCATACTCCGGACTGGCTGACTTCGGACTGACTGACTCCGGACTGACTGGCTGACTCCGGACTGGCTGGCTGACTCGGGACTAGCTGACTTCGGACTGACTGACTCGACTGACTGGCTGACCTCGGACTGGCTGGCTGACTCGGGACTAGCTGACTTTGGACTGACTGACTCCGGACTGAATGGCTGACTCCGGACTGGCTGGCTGACTCGGGACTGGCTGGCTGACTCCGTTCTTGCTGGCTGACACTCGACTAGCTGGCTGATTCTGGACTGGCTGACCCGGAGTGGATGGCTGACTCTGGACTGGCTGACCCGGACAGGCTGGCTGACTCTGGACTGGCTGGCTGACTCTGGACTGGCTGACTCGGACTGGCTGGCTGACTCTGGACTGGCAGACTCTGGACTGGCTGACTCCGGAATGGCTGGCTGACTCTGGACTGGCTGACTCCGGACTGGATGACTTCGGACTGACTAGATGACTCTGGACTGGTTGACTGACTTCGGACTGGCTGACTCTGGACTGGCTGACTCCGGACTGGCTGGCTGACTCTGGACTGGCAGACTCTGGACTGTCTGACTCCGGAATGGCTGGCTGACTCTGGACTGGCTGACTCCGGACTGGATGACTTCGGACTGACTAGATGACTCTGGACTGGTTGACTGACTTCGGACTGGCTGACTCTGGACTGGCTGGCTGACTCTGGACTGGCTGGCTGACTCTGAACTGGCTGACTTTGGACTGGCTGGCTGACTCTGGACTGGCTGACCCGGACTGGCTGGCTGACTCTGGACTGGCTGACTGGGGACTGGCTGTCTGACTTCGGACTGGCTGTCTGACTTCGGACTGGCTGGCTCTGGACTGGCTGGCTGACTCCGGACTGGCTGGCAGACTCTGGACTGGTTAACTGACTTTGGACTGGCTGATCCGGACTGGCTGGCTGACTCTGGACTGGCTGACCCGGACTAGCTGACTCTGGACTGGCTGGCTGACTCTGGACTGGCTGACCCGGACTTGCTGGCTGACTCTGGACTAGCTGGCTGACTCTGGACTGGCTGACCCGGAGTGGATGGCTGACTCTGGACTGGCTGACCCGGACAGGCTGGCTGACTCTGGACTGGCTGGCTGACTCTGGACTGGCTGGCTGACTCTGGACTGGCTGGCTGACTCTGAACTGGCTGGCTAACTCTGGACTGGCTGACCCGGACTGGCTGGCTGACTCTGGACTGGCTGACCCGGACTGGCTGGCTGACTCTGGACTAGCTGGCTGACTCTGGACTGGCTGACCCGGAGTGGATGGCTGACTCTGGACTGGCTGACCCGGACAGGCTGGCTGACTCGACTAGCTGACTTCGACTGACTGACTCCGGTCTGACTGGCTGATCCGGAATGGCTGTCTGACTCTGGACTGGCTGACCCGGACAGGCTGGCTGACTCTGGACTGGCTGGCTGACTCTGGACTGGCTGGCTGACTCTGGACTGGCTGACCCGGACTGGCTGGCTGACTCTGGACTAGCTGGCTGACTCTGGACTGGCTGACCCGGAGTGGCTGGCTGACTCTGGACTGGCTGACCCGGACAGGCTGGCTGACTCTGGACCTGTCTGGCTGACTCTGGACTTGCTGACTCTGGACTGGCTGACTCTGGACTGGCTGGCTGACTCTGGACTGGCTAGCTGACTCTGGACTGGCTAGCTGACTCTGGACTGGCTGACTCGGACTGGCTGGCTGACTCTGGACTGGCAGACTCTGGACTGGCAGACTCTGGACTGGCTGACTCGGAATGGCTGACTCTGGACTGGCTGACTCGGACTGGCTGGCTGACTCGGACAAGCTGACTTCGGACTGACTGACTCGGACTGACTGGCTGGCTGACTTTGGACTGGCAGACTCTGGACTGGCTGACTCCGGAATGGCTGGCTGACTCTGGACTGGCTGACTCCGGACTGGCTGGCTGACTCGGGACTAGCTGACTTCGACTGACTGACTCCGGACTGACTGGCTGACTCCGGACTGGCTGGCTGACTCTGGACTGGCTGACCCGGAGTGAATGGCTGACTCTGGACTGGCTGACCCGGAGTGGATGGCTGACTCTGGACTGGCTGACCCGGACAGGCTGGCTGACTCGGGACTAGCTGACGACTGACTGGCTGATCCAGACTGGCTGGCTGACTCTGGACTGGCTGACCCGGACAGGCTGGCTGACTCTGGACTGGCTGGCTGACTCTGGACTGGCTGGCTGACTCTGGACTGGCTGGCTGACTCTGGACTGGCTGACTCAAGACTGTCTGACTCCGGAATGGCTGGCTGACTCTGGACTGGCTGACTCCGGACTTGTTGGCATACCCGGACTGGCTGACTTCGACTGACTGACTCGACTGACTGGCTGACTCGGACTGGCTGGCTGACTCGGACTAGCTGACTTCGACTGACTGACTCGACTGACTGGCTGACCTCGGACTGGCTGGCTGACTCGGGACCAGCTGACCGGACTGACTGACTCCGGACTGACTGGCTGACTCCGGACTGACTGGCTGACTCCGGACTGAATGGCTGACTCCGTTCTTGCTGGCTGAACCTGGACTAGCTGGCTGATTCTGGACTGGCTGACCCGGAGTGGATGGCTGACTCTGGACTGGCTGACCCGGACAGGCTGGCTGACTCTGGACTGGCTGGCTGACTCTGGACTAGCTGACTCTGGACTGGCTGACTCTGGACTGGCTGGCTGACTCTGGACTGGCTGGCTGACTCTGGACTGGCTGGCTGACTCTGGACTGGCTGACTCCGGACTGGCTGGCTGACTCTGGACTGGCAGACTCTGGACTGGCTGACTCCGGAATGGCTGGCTGACTGTGGACTGGCTGACTCCGGACTGGCTGACTTCGGACTGACTGACTCTGGACTGGCTGGCTGACTGTGGACTGGCTGACTCTGGACTGGCTGGCTGACTCTGGACTGGCTGACTCCGGACTGGCTGGCTGACTCTGACCAGCTGATTTCGACCGACTGATTCCGGACTGACTGGCTGACTCCGGGACTGGCTGGCTGACTCGGACTGGCTGGCTGACTCTGGACTGGCTGACTCCGGACAGGCTGGCTGACTCTGGACTGGCTGACTCCGGACTGGCTGGCTGACTTTGGACTGGCTGACTCTGGACTGGCTGACTCCGGAATGGCTGGCTGACTCTGGACTGGCTGACTCCGGACTGTTTGGCTGACTTGGGACTAGCTGACTTCGGACTGACTGACTCGACTGACTGGCTGACTCCGGACTGGCTGGCTGACTCTGGACTGGCTGACCCGGAGTGAATGGCTGACTCTGGACTGGCTGACCCGGACAGGCTGGCTGACTCTGGACTGGCTGGATGACTCTGGACTGGCTGACTCTGGACTGGCTGGCTGACTCTGGACTGGCTGACATTGGACTGGCTGGCTGACTCTGGACTGGCTGACCCGGACTGGCTGGCTGACTCTGGACTGGCTGACTGGGGACTGGCTGGCTGACTGGGGACTGGCATGCTGACTCGGACTGGCTGGCTGACTCTGGACTGGTTGGCTGACTTCGGACTGGCTGACCCGGACTGGCTGGCTGACTCTGGACTGGCTGGCTGACTCTGGATGACTTTGGACTGGCTGACCCGGACTGGCTGGCTGACTCTGGACTGGTTGGCTGACTTCGGACTGGCTGACTCTGGACTGGCTGGCTGACTCTGGACTGGCTGGCTGACTCTGGATGACTTTGGACTGGCTGACCCGGACTGGCTGGCTGACTCTGGACTGGTTGGCTGACTTCGACTGGCTGATTCCGGACTGGCTGGCTGACTCTGGACTGGCTGGCTGACTCTGAACTGGCTGACTTTGGACTGGCTGGCTGACTCTGGACTGGCTGACCCGGACTGGCTGGCTGACTCTGGACTGGCTGGCTGACTCTGGACTGGCTGACCCGGACTGGCTGGCTGACTCTGGACTAGCTGGCTGACTCTGGACTGGCTGACCTGGAGTGGATGGCTGACTCTGGACTTTCTGACCCAGACAGACTGGCTGACTCTGGACTGGCTGGCTGACTCTGGTCTGGCTGGCTGACTCTGGACTGGTTGGCTGACTCTGGACTGGCTGGCTGACTCTGAACTGGCTGACTCTGGACTGGCTGGCTAACTCTGGACTGGCTGACCCGGACAGGCTGGCTGACTCTGGACTGGCTGGCTGACTCTGGACTGGCTGACTCTGGACTGGCTGGCTGACTCTGGACTGGCTGGCTGACTCTGGACTGGCTGGCTGACTCCGGACTGGCTGGCTGACTCCGGACTGGCTGACTGACTCTGGACTGGCTGGCTGACTTTGGACTGGCTGACTCTGGACTGGCTGGCTGACTCTGGACTGGCTGGCTGACTCTGGACTGGCTGGCTGACTCCGGACTGGCTGACTGACTCTGGACTGGTTGGCTGACTCCGGACTGGCTGACTGACTCTGGACTGGTTGGCTGACTTCGGACTGGCTGACTCCGGACTGGCTGGCTGTCTCTGGACTTGCTGGCATACTCCGGACTGGCTGACTTCGACTGACTGACTCCGGACTGACTGGCTGACTCGGACTGGCTGGCTGACTCGGACCAGCTGACTTCGACTGACTGACCTCAGACTGACTGGCTGACTCGGACTGGCTGGCTGACTCGGGACTGGCTGGCTGACTCTGATCTTGCTGGCTGACTCTGGACCAGCTGGCTGACTCTGGACTGGCTGGCTGACTCTGGACTGGCTGACTCCAGACTGGCTGGCTGACTCTGGACTGGCAGACTCTGGACCGGCTGACTCGAATGGCTGACTATGGACTGGCTGACTCGACTGGCTGGCTGACTCGGACTAGCTGATTTCGACTGACTGACTCCGGACTGACTGGCTGGCAGACTCTGGACTGGCTGACTCCGGACTGGCTGGCTGACTCGCACTAGCTGACGCCGGACTGATTGACTCGACTGACTGGCTGGCTGACTCTGGACTGGCAGACTCTGGACTGGCTGACTCGGAATGGCTGGCTGACTCTGGACTGGCTGACTCAAGACTGTCTGACTCGGAATGGCTGGCTGACTCTGGACTGGCTGACTCGGACTTGTTGGCATACTCGGACTGGCTGACTTCGGACTGACTGACTCGACTGACTGGCTGACTCGGACTGGCTGGCTGACTCGGACTAGCTGACTTCGACTGACTGACTCGGACTGACTGGCTGACTCGGACTGGCTGGCTGACTCGGGACTAGCTGACTTCGGACTGACTGACTCCGGACTGACTGGCTGACTCGGACTGGCTGGCTTACTCGGTCTGGCTGGCTGACTCCGTTCTTGCTGGCTGACCCTGGACTAGCTGGCTGATTCTGGACTGGCTGACCCGGAGTGGATGGCTGACTCTGGACTGGCTGACCCGGACAGGCTGGCTGACTCTGGACTGGCTGGCTGACTCTGGACCAGCTGACTCTGGACTGGCTGGCTGACTCTGGACTGGCTGGCTGACTCTGGACTGGCTGACTCCGGACTGGCTGGCTGACTCTGACCGGCAGACTCTGGACTGGCTGACTCTGGACTGGCTGACTCTGGACTGGCTGACGACCGACTGGCTGACCCGGAATGGCTGGCTGACTGTGGACTGGCTGACTCCGGACTGGCTGTCTGACTCGGGACTAGCTGACTTCGGACTGACTGACTCCGGACTGGCTGGCTGACTCTGGACTGGCAGACTCTGGACTGGCTGACTCCGGAATGGCTGGCTGACTCTGGACTGGCTGACTCCGGACTGGCTGGCTGACTCGGGACTAGCTGACTTCGGACTGAGTGATTCCGGACTGACTGGCTGACTCCGGACTGGCTGGCTGACTCTGGACTGGCTGGCTGACTCTGGACTGGCTGACTCCGGACTGGCTGGCTGACTCTGGACTGGCTGACTCCGGACTGGCTGGCTGACTTTGGACTGGCTGACTCTGGACTGGCTGACTCCGGAATGGCTGGTTGACTCTGGACTGGCTGACTCCGGACTGTTTGGCTGACTTGGGACTAGCTGACTTCGGACTGACTGACTCCGGACAGACTGGCTGACTCGGACTGGCTGGCTGACTCTGGACTGGCTGACCCGGAGTGAATGGCTGACTCTGACTGGCTGACCCGGACAGGCTGGCTGACTCTGGACTGGCTGGCTGACTCTGGACTGGCTGACTCTGGACTGGCTGGCTGACTCTGGACTGGCTGACATTGGACTGGCTGGCTGACTCTGGACTGGCTGACCCGGACTGGCTGACTGACTCTGGACTGGCTGACTGGGGACTGGCTGGCTGACTGTGGACTGGCTGACTGGGGACTGACTGGCAGACTCTGGACTGGCTGACTCCGGAATGGCTGGCTGACTCTGGACTGGCTGACTCCGGACTGGCTGGCTGACTCGGGATTAGCTGATTTCGGACTGACTGATTCCGGACTGACTGGCTGACTCCTGACTGGCTGGCTGACTCTGGACTGGCTGGCTGACTCTGGACTGGCTGACTCCGGACTGGCTGGCTGACTCTGGACTGGCTGACTCCGGACTGGCTGCTGACTTTGAGACTGGCTGACTCTGACTGGCTCAGCTAGCTGACTCTGGACTGGCGGCTGGCTAGCTCTGAGACTGGCTGACTGGCGGCACTCGGACTTTGGGCGGCCCGGTGAGCTGACTAGCTTCCGGACTGACTCTGAACTGGCTGGCTGGCTCTGGACTGGCTGGCTGGACTGGCTGGACTGGCTGGCAGCCGGACCCAGCTGACGCTGGCTGACTGGACTGGCTGGCTGACTGAGACTGGCTGGCTCCGGACTGGCTGGCTGACTCTGGGCTGGTTGGCTGACTTGAGCACTGACTCTGGCGCTGGACTGGCGGCCGGACAGCTGGCTGACTCTGAACTGGCTGGCTGAGACTGGCCTCTGGCTGCTGCTGACTCTGGCTAGCTGGCTCTGAGGCTGACTCTGGACTGGCTGGCTGACTCTGGAACTGGCTGACTCTGGACTGGCCTGGCTGACTGGCTGGGCTGCTGGCAGCTGACTAGCTGGCTGTCTGACTCTGAACTGGCTGGCTGACTCTGGAGACTGGCTGGCGGCTGGACTGGCTGGCTGACTGAGACTGGCTGGCTGACTCTGGCTGGACTGGCTGACTCTGGCTGGCTGACTTGGGCTAGCTGGCAGCTCTGGACTGGCTGGCTGGCTGACTCTGAAGACTGGCTGGCTGACTCTGAACTGGCTGAACCCAGCTGGCAGCTCGGACTGGCTGGCTGACTCTGAACTGGCTGACTTTGACTCTGGACTGGCTGGCTGACTCTGAACTGGCTGGCTGACTCTGGACTGGCTGGCTAGACTGCTGGCTGACTCTGGGCTGACTGGCTGGCTGACTGGCTGAACTGGCTGGCTGACTCTGAACTGGCTGGCGACTCTGACTGGCTGGCTGACTCTGGACTGGCTGACCCGGACTGGCTGACTCTGGACTGGCTGACTGGGACTGGCTGGCTGACTCTGGACTGGCTGGCTGACTCCGGACTGGCTGGCTGACTCTGTACTGGCTGGCTGACTCTGGACTGGCTAATCGGACTGGCTGGCTGACTCTGGACTGGCTGGCTGACTCTGGGCTAGCTGGCTGACTCTGGACTGGCTGACCCAGAGTGGATGGCTGACTTTGGACTGGCTGACTGGCAGCTCTGGGCTGGCTGACTCTGGACTGGCTGGCTGACTCGGACTGGCTGGCTGACTCTGGACTGGCTGGCTGACTCTGGACTGGCTGACTCTGGGCTGGCTGGCTGACTCTGGACTGGCTGGCTGACTCTGGACTGGCTGACTCGGACTTGGCTGGCTGACTCTGGACTGGTGGCTGACTGGCTGGCTGGCTGACTCTGGACTGGCTGGCTGACTCTGGAGCTGGCTGGCCAGACTCTGCCCAGCTGGCTCTAACTCTGGACTAGCTGACCCGGACTGGCGCTGGCTGACTCTGGGCTGGCCGGCTGGGAGTCTGGACTGGCTGGCGACTCTGAACTGCCTGGCTGACTCGGACTGGCTGGCTGACTCTGTACTGGCTGGCTGACTCTGGACTGGCTGGCTGACTCTGGACTGGCTGGCTGACTCCGGACAGCTGGCTGGCTCTGAATGCTGGCTGACACTGGCTGACTCGGACTGGCTGGCTGACTCTGGACTGGCTGGCTGACCGACTGCTGGCTGACTCCGAACTGGCTGGCTGACTCTGGACTGGCCCAGCACAGTAGATTGGCTGACTCTGGACTGGCTGGCCTCCGGACTGGCTGGCTGGCTCTGAACTGGCTGGCTGACTCTGGACTGGCTGACTCTGGACTGGCTGGCTGACTCTGGACTGGCTGACATTGGACTGGCTGGCTGACTCTGGACTGGCTGACCCGGACTGGCTGACTGACTCTGGACTGGCTGACTGGGGACTGGCTGGCTGACTGGGGACTGGCTGGCTGACTCCGGACTGGCTGGCTGACTCTGGACTGGTTGGCTGACTTCGAACTGGCTGACCCGGACTGGCTGGCTGACTCTGGACCGGCTGGCTGACTCTGGATTACTTTGGACTGGCTGACCCGGACTGGCTGGCTGACTCTGGACTGGTTAGCTGACTTCGGACTGGCTGACTCTGGACTGGCTGGCTGACTCTGGACTGGCTGGCTGACTCTGAACTGGCTGACTTTGGACTGGCTGGCTGACTCTGGACTGGCTGGCTGACTCTGGACTGGCTGACCCTGACTGGCTGGCTGACTCTGGACTGGCTGACTGGGGACTGGCTGTCTGACTTCTCGGACTGGCTGGCTGACTCTGGACTGGCTGGCTGACTCGGACTGGCTGGCTGACTCTGGACTGGTTGACTGACTTCGACTGGCTAATCCGGACTGGCTGGCTGACTCTGGACTGGCTGGCTGACTCTGGACCAGCTGGCTGACTCTGACTGGCTGACCCAGAGTGGATGGCTGACTCTGGACTGGCTGACTGGGGTCTGGCTGGCTGACTCGGACTGGCTGGCTGACTCGGACTGGCTGGCTGACTCTGGACTGGCTGGCTGACTCTGGACTGGCTGACTCTGGACTGGCTGGCTGACTCTGGACTGGCTGGCTGACTCTGGACTGGCTGGCTGACCTCGGACTTGCTGACTGACTCTGGACTGGTTGGCTGACTTCAGACTGGCTGATCCGGACTGGCTGGCTGACTCTGGACTGGCTGGCTGACTCTGGACCAGCTGGCTAACTCTGGACTGGCTGACCCGGACTGGCTGGCTGACTCTGGACTGGCTGACTGGGGTCTGGCTGGCTGACTCGACCGCCTGGCTGACTCGGACTGGCTGACTGACTCTGTACTGGCTGGCTGACTCTGGACTGGCTGACTCTGGACTGGCTGGCTGACTCTGGACTGGCTGGCTGACTCTGGACTGGCTGGCTGACTCGGACTGGCTGACTGACTCTTGACTGGTTGGCTGACTTCAGACTGGCTGACTCAGGACTGGCTGGCTGACTCTGGACTGGCTGACCCGGACTGGCTGGCTGACTCTGGACTGGCTGGCTGACTCGGACTGGCTGGCTGACTCTGGAATTGTTGGCTGACTTCGGACTGGCTGACTCGGACTGGCTGGCTGACTCTGGACTGGCTGATCCGGATTGGCTGGCTGACTCTGGACCAGCTGACCCGGACTGGCTGGCTGACTCTGGACTGGCTGGCTGACTCTGGACTGGCTGACCCGGACTGGCTGGCTGACTCTGGACCGGCTGACCCGGAGTGGATGGCTGACTCTGGACTGGCTGACCCGGACTGGCTGGCTGACTATGGACTGGCTGGCTGACTCTGGACTGGCTGGCTGACTCTGGACTGGCTGACTCTGGACTGGCTGGCTGACTCTGGACTGGCTGGCTGACTCTGGACTGGCTGGCTGACTCCGGACTGGCTGGCTGACTCTGGAATGGTTGGCTGACTTCGGACTGGCTGACTCGGACTGGCTGGCTGACTCTGGACTGGCTGACCCGGATTGGCTGGCTGACTCTGGACTAGCTGGCTGACTCTGGACTGGCTGACCCGGAGTGGATTGCTGACTCTGGACTTTCTGACCCAGACAGGCTGGCTGACTCTGGACTGGCTGGCTGACTCTGGACTGGCTGGCTGACTCTGGACTGGCTGGCTGACTCTGGACTGGCTGGCTGACTCGGACTGGCTGGCTGACTCTGGAATTGTTGGCTGACTTCGGACTGGCTGACCCGGACTGGCTGGCTGACTCTGGACTGGCTGGCTGACTCCGGACTGGCTGGCTGACTCCAGACTGGCTGACTGACTCTGGACTGGCTGGCTGACTCTGGACTGGCTGACTCTGGACTGGCTGGCTGACTCTGGACTGGCTGGCTGACTCTGGACTGGCTGGCTGACTCCGGACTGGCTGACTGACTCTTGACTGGTTGGCTGACTTCAGACTGGCTGACTCAGGACTGGCTGGCTGACTCTGGACTGGCTGACG
Organism: Brachymystax lenok tsinlingensis; assembly: GCA_030435695.1. Classification (NCBI taxonomy): domain Eukaryota; kingdom Metazoa; phylum Chordata; class Actinopteri; order Salmoniformes; family Salmonidae; genus Brachymystax; species Brachymystax lenok. Next base: position 7,270,983 of record CM059804.1, on the reverse strand, counting down.
CGGACTGGCTGGCTGACTCTGACTGGCTGGCTGACTCCGGACTGGCTGGCTGACTCTGGAATTGTTGGCTGACTTCGGACTGGCTTACTCCGGACTGGCTGGCTGACTCTGGACTGGCTGATCCGGATTGGCTGGCTGACTCTGGACTAGCTGACCCGGACTGGCTGGCTGACTCTGGACTGGCTGGCTGACTCTGGACTGGCTGACCCGGACTGGCTGGCTGACTCTGGACTGGCTGACCCGGAGTGGATGGCTGACTCTGGACTGGCTGACCCGGACTGGCTGGCTGACTATGGACTGGCTGGCTGACTCTGGACTGGCTGGCTGACTCTGGACTGGCTGACTCTGGACTGGCTGGCTGACTCTGGACTGGCTGGCTGACTCCGGACTGGCTGGCTGACTCTGGACTGGCTGGCTGACTCTGGACTGGCTGGCTGACTCGGACTGGCTGGCTGACTCTGGAATGGTTGGCTGACTTCGGACTGGCTGACTCGGACTGGCTGGCTGACTCTGGACTGGCTGACCCGGATTGGCTGGCTGACTCTGGACTAGCTGGCTGACTCTGGACTGGCTGACCCGGAGTGGATTGCTGACTCTGGACTTTCTGACCCAGACAGGCTGGCTGACTCTGGACTGGCTGGCTGACTCTGGACTGGCTGGCTGACTCTGGACTGGCTGGCTGAATCCGGACTGGCTGGCTGACTCTGGAATTGTTGGCTGACTTCGGACTGGCTGACCCGGACTGGCTGGCTGACTCTGGACTGGCTGGCTGACTCTGGACTGGCTGGCTGACTCCGGACTGGCTGACTGACTCTTGACTGGTTGGCTGACTTCAGACTGGCTGACTCAGGACTGGCTGGCTGACTCTGGACTGGCTGACCCGGACTGGCTGGCTGACTCTGGACTGGCTGGCTGACTCTGGACTGGCTGACCCGGACTGGCTGGCTGACTCTGGACTGGCTGACCCGGAGTGGATGGCTGACTCTGGACTGGCTGACCCGGACTGGCTGGCTGACTATGGACTGGCTGGCTGACTCTGGACTGGCTGGCTGACTCTGGACTGGCTGACTCTGGACTGGCTGGCTGACTCTGGACTGGCTGGCTGACTCTGGACTGGCTGGCTGACTCCGGACTGGCTGGCTGACTCTGGAATGGTTGGCTGACTTCGGACTGGCTGACTCGGGACTGGCTGGCTGACTCTGGACTGGCTGACACGGACTGGCTGGCTGACTCTGGACTAGCTGGCTGACTCTGGACTGGCTGACCCGGAGTGGATTGCTGACTCTGGACTTTCTGACCCAGACAGGCTGGCTGACTCTGGACTGGCTGGCTGACTCTGGACTGGCTGGCTGACTCTGGACTGGCTGGCTGACTCCGGACTGGCTGGCTGACTCTGGAATTGTTGGCTGACTTCGGACTGGCTGACCCGGACTGGCTGGCTGACTCTGGACTGGCTGGCTGACTCCGGACTGGCTGGCTGACTCTGGAATTGTTGGCTGACTTCGGACTGGCTGACTCCGGACTGGCTGGCTGACTCTGGACTGGCTGATCCGGATTGGCTGGCTGACTCTGGACTAGCTGACCCGGACTGGCTGGCTGACTCTGGACTGGCTGGCTGACTCTGGACTGGCTGACCCGGACTGGCTGGCTGACTCTGCACTGGCTGACCCGGAGTGGATGGCTGACTCTGGACTTGCTGACCCGGACAGGCTGGCTGACTATGGACTGGCTGGCTGACTCTGGACTGGCTGGCTGACTCTGGACTGGCTGGCTGACTCCGGACTGGCTGGCTGACTCTGGACTGGCTGGCTGACTCTGGACTGGCTGACCCGGACTGGCTGGCTGACTCTGGACTGGCTGACCCGGAGTGGATGGCTGACTCTGGACTGGCTGACCCGGACTGGCTGGCTGACTATGGACTGGCTGGCTGACTCTGGACTGGCTGGCTGACTCTGGACTGGCTGACTCTGGACTGGCTGGCTGACTCTGGACTGGCTGGCTGACTCTGGACTGGCTGGCTGACTCGACTGGCTGGCTGACTCTGGAATGGTTGGCTGACTTCGGACTGGCTGACTCGGGACTGGCTGGCTGACTCTGGACTGGCTGACCCGGATTGGCTGGCTGACTCTGGACTAGCTGGCTGACTCTGGACTGGCTGACCCGGAGTGGATTGCTGACTCTGGACTTTCTGACCCAGACAGGCTGGCTGACTCTGGACTGGCTGGCTGACTCTGGACTGGCTGGCTGACTCTGGACTGGCTGGCTGACTCTGGACTGGCTGGCTGACTCCGGACTGGCTGGCTGACTCTGGAATTGTTGGCTGACTTCGGACTGGCTGACCCGGACTGGCTGGCTGACTCTGGACTGGCTGGCTGACTCCGGACTGGCTGGCTGACTCCAGACTGGCTGACTGACTCTGGACTGGCTGGCTGACTCTGGACTGGCTGACTCTGGACTGGCTGGCTGACTCTGGACTGGCTGGCTGACTCTGGACTGGCTGGCTGACTCCGGACTGGCTGACTGACTCTTGACTGGTTGGCTGACTTCAGACTGGCTGACTCAGGACTGGCTGGCTGACTCTGGACTGGCTGACGCGGACTGGCTGGCTGACTCTGGACTGGCTGGCTGACTCCGGACTGGCTGGCTGACTCTGGAATTGTTGGCTGACTTCGGACTGGCTTACTCCGGACTGGCTGGCTGACTCTGGACTGGCTGATCCGGATTGGCTGGCTGACTCTGGACTAGCTGACCCGGACTGGCTGGCTGACTCTGGACTGGCTGGCTGACTCTGGACTGGCTGACCCGGACTGGCTGGCTGACTCTGGACTGGCTGACCCGGAGTGGATGGCTGACTCTGGACTGGCTGACCCGGACTGGCTGGCTGACTATGGACTGGCTGGCTGACTCTGGACTGGCTGGCTGACTCTGGACTGGCTGACTCTGGACTGGCTGGCTGACTCTGGACTGGCTGGCTGACTCCGGACTGGCTGGCTGACTCTGGACTGGCTGGCTGACTCTGGACTGGCTGGCTGACTCCGGGACTGGCTGGCTGACTCTGGAATGGTTGGCTGACTTCGGACTGGCTGACTCGGGACTGGCTGGCTGACTCTGGACTGGCTGACCCGGATTGGCTGGCTGACTCTGGACTAGCTGGCTGACTCTGGACTGGCTGACCCGGAGTGGATTGCTGACTCTGGACTTTCTGACCCAGACAGGCTGGCTGACTCTGGACTGGCTGGCTGACTCTGGACTGGCTGGCTGACTCTGGACTGGCTGGCTGAATCCGGACTGGCTGGCTGACTCTGGAATTGTTGGCTGACTTCGGACTGGCTGACCCGGACTGGCTGGCTGACTCTGGACTGGCTGGCTGACTCTGGACTGGCTGGCTGACTCCGGACTGGCTGACTGACTCTTGACTGGTTGGCTGACTTCAGACTGGCTGACTCAGGACTGGCTGGCTGACTCTGGACTGGCTGACCCGGACTGGCTGGCTGACTCTGGACTGGCTGGCTGACTCTGGACTGGCTGACCCGGACTGGCTGGCTGACTCTGGACTGGCTGACCCGGAGTGGATGGCTGACTCTGGACTGGCTGACCCGGACTGGCTGGCTGACTATGGACTGGCTGGCTGACTCTGGACTGGCTGGCTGACTCTGGACTGGCTGACTCTGGACTGGCTGGCTGACTCTGGACTGGCTGGCTGACTCTGGACTGGCTGGCTGACTCCGGACTGGCTGGCTGACTCTGGAATGGTTGGCTGACTTCGGACTGGCTGACTCGGACTGGCTGGCTGACTCTGGACTGGCTGACACGGACTGGCTGGCTGACTCTGGACTAGCTGGCTGACTCTGGACTGGCTGACCCGGAGTGGATTGCTGACTCTGGACTTTCTGACCCAGACAGGCTGGCTGACTCTGGACTGGCTGGCTGACTCTGGACTGGCTGGCTGACTCTGGACTGGCTGGCTGACTCCGGACTGGCTGGCTGACTCTGGAATTGTTGGCTGACTTCGGACTGGCTGACCCGGACTGGCTGGCTGACTCTGGACTGGCTGGCTGACTCCGGACTGGCTGGCTGACTCTGGAATTGTTGGCTGACTTCGGACTGGCTGACTCGGACTGGCTGGCTGACTCTGGACTGGCTGATCCGGATTGGCTGGCTGACTCTGACCAGCTGACCCGGACTGGCTGGCTGACTCTGGACTGGCTGGCTGACTCTGGACTGGCTGACCCGACTGGCTGGCTGACTCTGCACTGGCTGACCCGGAGTGGATGGCTGTCTCTGGACTTGCTGACCCGGACAGGCTGGCTGACTATGGACTGGCTGGCTGACTCTGGACTGGCTGGCTGACTCTGGACTGGCTGGCTGACTCCGGACTGGCTGGCTGACTCTGGAATGGTTGGCTGACTTCGGACTGGCTGACTCCGGACTGGCTGGCTGACTCTGGACTGGCTGACTCTGGACTGGCTGGCTGACTCTGGACTGGCTGACCCGGACTGGCTGGCTGACTCTGGACTGGCTGGCTGACTCTGGACTGGTTGGCTGACTCTGGACTAGCTGACCCGGACTGGCTGGCTGACTCTGGACTAGCTGGCTGACTCTGGACTGGCTGACCCGGAGTGGATGGCTGACTCTGGACTTTCTGACCCAGACAGGCTGGCTGACTCTGGACTGGCTGGCTGACTCTGGACTGGCTGGCTGACTCTGGACTGGCTGACTCTGAACTGGCTGACTCTAGACTGGCTGACTCCGGAATGGCTGGCTGACTCCGGACTTGTTGGCTGACTCCGGACTTGTTGGCTGACTCCGGACTGACTGGCTGACCCGGACTGGCTGGCTGACTCTGGACTGGCTGGCTGACTCTGGACTGGCTGGCTGACTCTGGACTGGCTGACTCCGGACAGGCTGGCTGACTCTGGACTGGCTGACTCCGGACTGGCTGGCTGACTTTGGACTGGCTGACTCTGGACTGGCTGACTCCGGAATGGCTGGCTGACTCTGGACTGGCTGACTCGGACTGTTTGGCTGACTTGGGACTAGCTGACCGGACTGACTGACTCCGGACTGACTGGCTGACTCCGGACTGGCTGGCTGACTCTGGACTGGCTGACCCGGAGTGAATGGCTGACTCTGGACTGGCTGACCCGGACAGGCTGGCTGACTCTGGACTGGCTGGATGACTCTGGACTGGCTGACTCTGGACTGGCTGGCTGACTCTGGACTGGCTGACATTGGACTGGCTGGCTGACTCTGGACTAGCTGACCCGGACTGGCTGGCTGACTCTGGACTGGCTGACTGGGGACTGGCTGGCTGACTGGGGACTGGCATGCTGACTTCCGGACTGGCTGGCTGACTCTGGACTGGTTGGCTGACTTCGGACTGGCTGACCCGGACTGGCTGGCTGACTCTGGACTGGCTGGCTGACTCTGGATGACTTTGGACTGGCTGACCCGGACTGGCTGGCTGACTCTGGACTGGTTGGCTGACTTCGGACTGGCTGACTCTGGACTGGCTGGCTGACTCTGGACTGGCTGGCTGACTCTGGATGACTTTGGACTGGCTGACCCGGACTGGCTGGCTGACTCTGGACTGGTTGGCTGACTTCGGACTGGCTGATTCCGGACTGGCTGGCTGACTCTGGACTGGCTGGCTGACTCTGAACTGGCTGACTTTGGACTGGCTGGCTGACTCTGGACTGGCTGACCCGGACTGGCTGGCTGACTCTGGACTGGCTGGCTGACTCTGGACTGGCTGACCCGGACTGGCTGGCTGACTCTGGACTAGCTGGCTGACTCTGGACTGGCTGACCCGGAGTGGATGGCTGACTCTGGACTTTCTGACCCAGACAGACTGGCTGACTCTGGACTGGCTGGCTGACTCTGGTCTGGCTGGCTGACTCTGGACTGGTTGGCTGACTCTGGACTGGCTGGCTGACTCTGAACTGGCTGACTCTGGACTCGCTGGCTAACTCTGGACTGGCTGACCCGGACAGGCTGGCTGACTCTGGACTGGCTGGCTGACTCTGGACTGGCTGACTCTGGACTGGCTGGCTGACTCTGGACTGGCTGGCTGACTCTGGACTGGCTGGCTGACTCCGGACTGGCTGACTGACTCTGGACTGGCTGGCTGACTCTGGACTGGCTGACTCTGGACTGGCTGGCTGACTCTGGACTGGCTAGCTGACTCTGGACTGGCTGGCTGACTCTGGACTGGCTGACTCCGGACTGGCTGGCTGACTCTGGACTGGCAGACTCTGGACTGGCAGACTCTGGACTGGCTGACTCCGGAATGGCTGACTCTGGACTGGCTGACTCCGGACTGGCTGGCTGACTCCGGACAAGCTGACTTCGGACTGACTGACTCCGGACTGACTGGCTGGCTGACTTTGGACTGGCAGACTCTGGACTGGCTGACTCCGGAATGGCTGGCTGACTCTGGACTGGCTGACTCTGGACTGGCTGGCTGACTCGGGACTAGCTGACGGGACTGACTGACTCGACTGACTGGCTGACTCCGGACTGGCTGGCTGACTCTGGACTGGCTGACCCGGAGTGAATGGCTGACTCTGGACTGGCTGACCCGGAGTGGATGGCTGACTCTGGACTGGCTGACCCGGACAGGCTGGTTGACTCGGGACTAGCTGGCGACCGACTGGCTGATCCAGACTGGCTGGCTGACTCTGGACTGGCTGACCCGGACAGGCTGGCTGACTCTGGACTGGCTGGCTGACTCTGGACTGGCTGGCTGACTCTGGACTGGCTGACTCCGGACTGGCTGGCTGACTCTGGACTGGCAGACTCTGGACTGGCTGACTCGGAATGGCTGGCTGACTGTGGACTGGCTGACCTCGGACTGGCTGACTTCGGACTGACTGACTCTGGACTGGCTGGCTGACTGTGGACTGGCTGACTCTGGACTGGCTGGCTGACTCTGGACTGGCTGACTCGGACTGGCTGGCTGACTCTGGACTAGCTGACTTCGACTGACTGATTCCGGACTGACTGGCTGACTCTGGACTGGCTGGCTGACTCTGGACTGGCTGGCTGACTCTGGACTGGCTGACTCGGACAGGCTGGCTGACTCTGGACTGGCTGACTCGGACTGGCTGGCTGACTTTGGACTGGCTGACTCTGGACTGGCTGACTCGAATGGCTGGCTGACTCTGGACTGGCTGACTCGGACTGTTTGGCTGACTTGGGACTAGCTGACTTCGGACTGACTGACCTCGACTGACTGGCTGACTCGGACTGGCTGGCTGACTCTGGACTGGCTGACCCGGAGTGAATGGCTGACTCTGGACTGGCTGACCCGGACAGGCTGGCTGACTCTGGACTGGCTGGATGACTCTGGACTGGCTGACTCTGGACTGGCTGGCTGACTCTGGACTGGCTGACATTGGACTGGCTGGCTGACTCTGGACTAGCTGACCCGGACTGGCTGGCTGACTCTGGACTGGCTGACTGGGGACTGGCTGGCTGACTGGGGACTGGCATGCTGACTCCGGACTGGCTGGCTGACTCTGGACTGGTTGGCTGACTTCGGACTGGCTGACCCGGACTGGCTGGCTGACTCTGGACTGGCTGGCTGACTCTGGATGACTTTGGACTGGCTGACCCGGACTGGCTGGCTGACTCTGGACTGGTTGGCTGACTTCGGACTGGCTGACTCTGGACTGGCTGGCTGACTCTGGACTGGCTGGCTGACTCTGGATGACTTTGGACTGGCTGACCCGGACTGGCTGGCTGACTCTGGACTGGTTGGCTGACTTCGACTGGCTGATTCCGGACTGGCTGGCTGACTCTGGACTGGCTGGCTGACTCTGAACTGGCTGACTTTGGACTGGCTGGCTGACTCTGGACTGGCTGACCCGGACTGGCTGGCTGACTCTGGACTGGCTGGCTGACTCTGGACTGGCTGACCCGGACTGGCTGGCTGACTCTGGACTAGCTGGCTGACTCTGGACTGGCTGACCCGGAGTGGATGGCTGACTCTGGACTTTCTGACCCAGACAGACTGGCTGACTCTGGACTGGCTGGCTGACTCTGGTCTGGCTGGCTGACTCTGGACTGGTTGGCTGACTCTGGACTGGCTGGCTGACTCTGAACTGGCTGACTCTGGACTGGCTGGCTAACTCTGGACTGGCTGACCCGGACAGGCTGGCTGACTCTGGACTGGCTGGCTGACTCTGGACTGGCTGACTCTGGACTGGCTGGCTGACTCTGGACTGGCTGGCTGACTCTGGACTGGCTGGCTGACTCGGACTGGCTGACTGACTCTGGACTGGCTGGCTGACTTTGGACTGGCTGACTCTGGACTGGCTGGCTGACTCTGGACTGGCTGGCTGACTGGACTGGCTGGCTGACTCTGGACTGGCTGGCTGACTCGGACTGGCTGACTGACTCTGGACTGGCTGGCTGACCTCGGACTGGCTGACTGACTCTGGACTGGTTGGCTGACTTCGGACTGGCTGACTCCGGGACTGGCTGGCTGACTCTGGACTTGTTGGCATACCCGGACTGGCTGACTTCGGACTGACTGACTCGGACTGACTGGCTGACTCGGACTGGCTGGCTGACTTCGACCAGCTGACTTCGACTGACTGACTCGGACTGACTGGCTGACTCGGACTGGCTGGCTGACTCGGGACTGGCTGGCTGACTCTGATCTTGCTGGCTGACTCTGGACCAGCTGGCTGACTCTGGACTGGCTGGCTGACTCTGGACTGGCTGACTCCAGACTGGCTGGCTGACTCTGGACTGGCAGACTCTGGACTGGCTGACCGGAATGGCTGACTATGGACTGGCTGACTCGGACTGGCTGGCTGACTCGGACCAGCTGACTTCGACCGACTGACTCGACTGACTGGCTGGCAGACTCTGGACTGGCTGACTCGGACTGGCTGGCTGACTCTGTACTAGCTGACGTCGGACTGATTGACTCCGGACTGACTGGCTGGCTGACTCTGGACTGGCAGACTCTGGACTGGCTGACTCCGGAATGGCTGGCTGACTCTGGACTGGCTGACTCAAGACTGTCTGACTCCGGAATGGCTGGCTGACTCTGGACTGGCTGACTCCGGACTTGTTGGCATACTCCGGACTGGCTGACTTCGACCGACTGACTCGACTGACTGGCTGACTCGGACTGGCTGGCTGACTCGGACTAGCTGACTTCGGACTGACTGACTCCGGACTGACTGGCTGACTCCGGACTGGCTGGCTGACTCTGGACTGGCTGACTCTGGACAGGCTGGCTGACTCTGGACTGGCAGACTCTGGACTGGCTGACTCTGGACTGGCTGACTCCGGAATGGCTGACTCTGGACTGGCTGACTCCGGACTGGCTGGCTGACCTGGACTAGCTGACTTCGACTGACTGACTCGACTGACTGGCTGGCTAACTTTGGACTGGCAGACTCTGGACTGGCTGACTCGGAATGGCTGGCTGACTCTGGACTGGCTGACTGACTGGCTGGCTGACTTCGAGACTAGCTGACTTCCGGACTGACTGAACTCCGGACTGACTGGCTGACTCTCGGACTGGCTGACTCTGGACTGACTCTGGACTGGCTGACTCGGACTTGCTGGCATACTCCGGACTGGCTGACTTCGACTGACTGACTCGACTGACTGGCTGACTCGGACTGGCTGGCTGACTCCGACTAGCTGACTTCGACTGACTGACTCGACTGACTGGCTGACTCGGACTGGCTGGCTGACTCGGACTAGCTGACTTTGACTGACTGACTGACTGAATGGCTGACTCGGACTGGCTGGCTGACTCGGACTGGCTGGCTGACTCCGTTCTTGCTGGCTGACACTCGACTAGCTGGCTGATTCTGGACTGGCTGACCCGGAGTGGATGGCTGACTCTGGACTGGCTGACCCGGACAGGCTGGCTGACTCTGGACTGGCTGGCTGACTCTGGACTGGCTGACTCCGGACTGGCTGGCTGACTCTGGACTGGCAGACTCTGGACTGGCTGACTCCGGAATGGCTGGCTGACTCTGGACTGGCTGACTCCGGACTGGATGACTTCGGACTGACTAGATGACTCTGGACTGGTTGACTGACTTCGGACTGGCTGACTCTGGACTGGCTGACTCCGGACTGGCTGGCTGACTCTGGACTGGCAGACTCTGGACTGTCTGACTCCGGAATGGCTGGCTGACTCTGGACTGGCTGACTCCGGACTGGATGACTTCGGACTGACTAGATGACTCTGGACTGGTTGACTGACTTCGGACTGGCTGACTCTGGACTGGCTGGCTGACTCTGGACTGGCTGGCTGACTCTGAACTGGCTGACTTTGGACTGGCTGGCTGACTCTGGACTGGCTGACCCGGACTGGCTGGCTGACTCTGGACTGGCTGACTGGGGACTGGCTGTCTGACTTCGGACTGGCTGTCTGACTTCGGACTGGCTGGCTCTGGACTGGCTGGCTGACTCCGGACTGGCTGGCAGACTCTGGACTGGTTAACTGACTTTGGACTGGCTGATCCGGACTGGCTGGCTGACTCTGGACTGGCTGACCCGGACTAGCTGACTCTGGACTGGCTGGCTGACTCTGGACTGGCTGACCCGGACTTGCTGGCTGACTCTGGACTAGCTGGCTGACTCTGGACTGGCTGACCCGGAGTGGATGGCTGACTCTGGACTGGCTGACCCGGACAGGCTGGCTGACTCTGGACTGGCTGGCTGACTCTGGACTGGCTGGCTGACTCTGGACTGGCTGGCTGACTCTGAACTGGCTGGCTAACTCTGGACTGGCTGACCCGGACTGGCTGGCTGACTCTGGACTGGCTGACCCGGACTGGCTGGCTGACTCTGGACTAGCTGGCTGACTCTGGACTGGCTGACCCGGAGTGGATGGCTGACTCTGGACTGGCTGACCCGGACAGGCTGGCTGACTCGGGACTAGCTGACTTCGGACTGACTGACTCCGGTCTGACTGGCTGATCCGGAATGGCTGTCTGACTCTGGACTGGCTGACCCGGACAGGCTGGCTGACTCTGGACTGGCTGGCTGACTCTGGACTGGCTGGCTGACTCTGGACTGGCTGACCCGGACTGGCTGGCTGACTCTGGACTAGCTGGCTGACTCTGGACTGGCTGACCCGGAGTGGCTGGCTGACTCTGGACTGGCTGACCCGGACAGGCTGGCTGACTCTGGACTGTCTGGCTGACTCTGGACTTGCTGACTCTGGACTGGCTGACTCTGGACTGGCTGGCTGACTCTGGACTGGCTAGCTGACTCTGGACTGGCTAGCTGACTCTGGACTGGCTGACTCCGGACTGGCTGGCTGACTCTGGACTGGCAGACTCTGGACTGGCAGACTCTGGACTGGCTGACTCCGGAATGGCTGACTCTGGACTGGCTGACTCCGGACTGGCTGGCTGACTCCGGACAAGCTGACTTCGGACTGACTGACTCCGGACTGACTGGCTGGCTGACTTTGGACTGGCAGACTCTGGACTGGCTGACTCCGGAATGGCTGGCTGACTCTGGACTGGCTGACTCCGGACTGGCTGGCTGACTCGGGACTAGCTGACTTCGGACTGACTGACTCCGGACTGACTGGCTGACTCCGGACTGGCTGGCTGACTCTGGACTGGCTGACCCGGAGTGAATGGCTGACTCTGGACTGGCTGACCCGGAGTGGATGGCTGACTCTGGACTGGCTGACCCGGACAGGCTGGCTGACTCGGGACTAGCTGACGACTGACTGGCTGATCCAGACTGGCTGGCTGACTCTGGACTGGCTGACCCGGACAGGCTGGCTGACTCTGGACTGGCTGGCTGACTCTGGACTGGCTGGCTGACTCTGGACTGGCTGGCTGACTCTGGACTGGCTGACTCAAGACTGTCTGACTCCGGAATGGCTGGCTGACTCTGGACTGGCTGACTCCGGACTTGTTGGCATACCCGGACTGGCTGACTTCGGACTGACTGACTCCGGACTGACTGGCTGACTCCGGACTGGCTGGCTGACTCCGGACTAGCTGACTTCGGACTGACTGACTCCGGACTGACTGGCTGACTCCGGACTGGCTGGCTGACTCGGGACTAGCTGACTTCGGACTGACTGACTCCGGACTGACTGGCTGACTCCGGACTGACTGGCTGACTCCGGACTGAATGGCTGACTCCGTTCTTGCTGGCTGAACCTGGACTAGCTGGCTGATTCTGGACTGGCTGACCCGGAGTGGATGGCTGACTCTGGACTGGCTGACCCGGACAGGCTGGCTGACTCTGGACTGGCTGGCTGACTCTGGACTAGCTGACTCTGGACTGGCTGACTCTGGACTGGCTGGCTGACTCTGGACTGGCTGGCTGACTCTGGACTGGCTGGCTGACTCTGGACTGGCTGACTCCGGACTGGCTGGCTGACTCTGGACTGGCAGACTCTGGACTGGCTGACTCCGGAATGGCTGGCTGACTGTGGACTGGCTGACTCCGGACTGGCTGACTTCGGACTGACTGACTCTGGACTGGCTGGCTGACTGTGGACTGGCTGACTCTGGACTGGCTGGCTGACTCTGGACTGGCTGACTCCGGACTGGCTGGCTGACTCTGACTAGCTGATTTCGGACTGACTGATTCTCGACTGACTGGCTGACTCGGACTGGCTGGCTGACTCCGGACTGGCTGGCTGACTCTGGACTGGCTGACTCCGGACAGGCTGGCTGACTCTGGACTGGCTGACTCCGGACTGGCTGGCTGACTTTGGACTGGCTGACTCTGGACTGGCTGACTCCGGAATGGCTGGCTGACTCTGGACTGGCTGACTCGGACTGTTTGGCTGACTTGGGACTAGCTGACCGGACTGACTGACTCGACTGACTGGCTGACTCCGGACTGGCTGGCTGACTCTGGACTGGCTGACCCGGAGTGAATGGCTGACTCTGGACTGGCTGACCCGGACAGGCTGGCTGACTCTGGACTGGCTGGATGACTCTGGACTGGCTGACTCTGGACTGGCTGGCTGACTCTGGACTGGCTGACATTGGACTGGCTGGCTGACTCTGGACTGGCTGACCCGGACTGGCTGGCTGACTCTGGACTGGCTGACTGGGGACTGGCTGGCTGACTGGGGACTGGCATGCTGACTCCGGACTGGCTGGCTGACTCTGGACTGGTTGGCTGACTTCGGACTGGCTGACCCGGACTGGCTGGCTGACTCTGGACTGGCTGGCTGACTCTGGATGACTTTGGACTGGCTGACCCGGACTGGCTGGCTGACTCTGGACTGGTTGGCTGACTTCGGACTGGCTGACTCTGGACTGGCTGGCTGACTCTGGACTGGCTGGCTGACTCTGGATGACTTTGGACTGGCTGACCCGGACTGGCTGGCTGACTCTGGACTGGTTGGCTGACTTCGGACTGGCTGATTCCGGACTGGCTGGCTGACTCTGGACTGGCTGGCTGACTCTGAACTGGCTGACTTTGGACTGGCTGGCTGACTCTGGACTGGCTGACCCGGACTGGCTGGCTGACTCTGGACTGGCTGGCTGACTCTGGACTGGCTGACCCGGACTGGCTGGCTGACTCTGGACTAGCTGGCTGACTCTGGACTGGCTGACCTGGAGTGGATGGCTGACTCTGGACTTTCTGACCCAGACAGACTGGCTGACTCTGGACTGGCTGGCTGACTCTGGTCTGGCTGGCTGACTCTGGACTGGTTGGCTGACTCTGGACTGGCTGGCTGACTCTGAACTGGCTGACTCTGGACTGGCTGGCTAACTCTGGACTGGCTGACCCGGACAGGCTGGCTGACTCTGGACTGGCTGGCTGACTCTGGACTGGCTGACTCTGGACTGGCTGGCTGACTCTGGACTGGCTGGCTGACTCTGGACTGGCTGGCTGACTCGGACTGGCTGGCTGACTCGGACTGGCTGACTGACTCTGGACTGGCTGGCTGACTTTGGACTGGCTGACTCTGGACTGGCTGGCTGACTCTGGACTGGCTGGCTGACTCTGGACTGGCTGGCTGACTCCGGACTGGCTGACTGACTCTGGACTGGCTGGCTGACTCGGACTGGCTGACTGACTCTGGACTGGTTGGCTGACTTCGGACTGGCTGACTCGGACTGGCTGGCTGTCTCTGGACTTGCTGGCATACCCGGACTGGCTGACTTCGGACTGACTGACTCCGGACTGACTGGCTGACTCCGGACTGGCTGGCTGACTCGGGACTAGCTGACTTCGGACTGACTGACTCCGGACTGACTGGCTGACTCCGGACTGGCTGGCTGACTCCGGACCGGCTGGCTGACTCTGATCTTGCTGGCTGACTCTGGACTAGCTGGCTGACTCTGGACTGGCTGGCTGACTCTGGACTGGCTGACTCCAGACTGGCTGGCTGACTCTGGACTGGCAGACTCTGGACTGGCTGACTCGGAATGGCTGACTATGGACTGGCTGACTCGGACTGGCTGGCTGACTCGGACTAGCTGATTTCGACTGACTGACTCCGGACTGACTGGCTGGCAGACTCTGGACTGGCTGACTCCGGACTGGCTGGCTGACTCCGTACTAGCTGACGTCGGACTGATTGACTCCGGACTGACTGGCTGGCTGACTCTGGACTGGCAGACTCTGGACTGGCTGACTCCGGAATGGCTGGCTGACTCTGGACTGGCTGACTCAAGACTGTCTGACTCCGGAATGGCTGGCTGACTCTGGACTGGCTGACTCCGGACTTGTTGGCATACTCCGGACTGGCTGACTTCGGACTGACTGACTCCGGACTGACTGGCTGACTCCGGACTGGCTGGCTGACTCCGGACTAGCTGACTTCGGACTGACTGACTCCGGACTGACTGGCTGACTCCGGACTGGCTGGCTGACTCGGGACTAGCTGACTTCGGACTGACTGACTCCGGACTGACTGGCTGACTCCGGACTGGCTGGCTTACTCGGGTCTGGCTGGCTGACTCCGTTCTTGCTGGCTGACCCTGGACTAGCTGGCTGATTCTGGACTGGCTGACCCGGAGTGGATGGCTGACTCTGGACTGGCTGACCCGGACAGGCTGGCTGACTCTGGACTGGCTGGCTGACTCTGGACTAGCTGACTCTGGACTGGCTGGCTGACTCTGGACTGGCTGGCTGACTCTGGACTGGCTGACTCCGGACTGGCTGGCTGACTCTGGACTGGCAGACTCTGGACTGGCTGACTCTGGACTGGCTGACTCTGGACTGGCTGACGACTGACTGGCTGACTCCGGAATGGCTGGCTGACTGTGGACTGGCTGACTCCGGACTGGCTGTCTGACTCGGGACTAGCTGACTTCGGACTGACTGACTCCGGACTGGCTGGCTGACTCTGGACTGGCAGACTCTGGACTGGCTGACTCCGGAATGGCTGGCTGACTCTGGACTGGCTGACTCCGGACTGGCTGGCTGACTCGGGACTAGCTGACTTCGGACTGAGTGATTCCGGACTGACTGGCTGACTCCGGACTGGCTGGCTGACTCTGGACTGGCTGGCTGACTCTGGACTGGCTGACTCCGGACTGGCTGGCTGACTCTGGACTGGCTGACTCCGGACTGGCTGGCTGACTTTGGACTGGCTGACTCTGGACTGGCTGACTCCGGAATGGCTGGTTGACTCTGGACTGGCTGACTCCGGACTGTTTGGCTGACTTGGGACTAGCTGACTTCGGACTGACTGACTCCGGACAGACTGGCTGACTCCGGACTGGCTGGCTGACTCTGGACTGGCTGACCCGGAGTGAATGGCTGACTCTGGACTGGCTGACCCGGACAGGCTGGCTGACTCTGGACTGGCTGGCTGACTCTGGACTGGCTGACTCTGGACTGGCTGGCTGACTCTGGACTGGCTGACATTGGACTGGCTGGCTGACTCTGGACTGGCTGACCCGGACTGGCTGACTGACTCTGGACTGGCTGACTGGGGACTGGCTGGCTGACTGTGGACTGGCTGACTGGGGACTGACTGGCAGACTCTGGACTGGCTGACTCCGGAATGGCTGGCTGACTCTGGACTGGCTGACTCCGGACTGGCTGGCTGACTCGGGATTAGCTGACTTCGGACTGACTGATTCCGGACTGACTGGCTGACTCCTGACTGGCTGGCTGACTCTGGACTGGCTGGCTGACTCTGGACTGGCTGACTCCGGACTGGCTGGCTGACTCTGGACTGGCTGACTCCGGACTGGCTGGCTGACTTTGGACTGGCTGACTCTGGACTGGCTGACTCCGGAATGGCTGGCTGACTCTGGACTGGCTGACTCCGGACTTTTTGGCTGACTTGGGACTAGCTGACTTCGGACTGACTGACTCTGGACTGACTGGCTGACTCCGGACTGGCTGGCTGACTCCGGACTGGCTGACCCGGAGTGAATGGCTGACTCTGGACTGGCTGACCCGGACAGGCTGGCTGACTCTGGACTGGCTGGCTGACTCTGGACTGGCTGACTCTGGACTGGCTGGCTGACTCTGGACTGGCTGACATTGGACTGGCTGGCTGACTCTGGACTGGCTGACCCGGACTGGCTGACTGACTCTGGACTGGCTGACTGGGGACTGGCTGGCTGACTGGGGACTGGCTGGCTGACTCCGGACTGGCTGGCTGACTCTGGACTGGTTGGCTGACTTCGAACTGGCTGACCCGGACTGGCTGGCTGACTCTGGACCGGCTGGCTGACTCTGGATTACTTTGGACTGGCTGACCCGGACTGGCTGGCTGACTCTGGACTGGTTAGCTGACTTCGGACTGGCTGACTCTGGACTGGCTGGCTGACTCTGGACTGGCTGGCTGACTCTGAACTGGCTGACTTTGGACTGGCTGGCTGACTCTGGACTGGCTGGCTGACTCTGGACTGGCTGACCCTGACTGGCTGGCTGACTCTGGACTGGCTGACTGGGGACTGGCTGTCTGACTTCGGACTGGCTGGCTGACTCTGGACTGGCTGGCTGACTCCGGACTGGCTGGCTGACTCTGGACTGGTTGACTGACTTCGGACTGGCTAATCCGGACTGGCTGGCTGACTCTGGACTGGCTGGCTGACTCTGGACTAGCTGGCTGACTCTGGACTGGCTGACCCAGAGTGGATGGCTGACTCTGGACTGGCTGACTGGGGTCTGGCTGGCTGACTCCGGACTGGCTGGCTGACTCCGGACTGGCTGGCTGACTCTGGACTGGCTGGCTGACTCTGGACTGGCTGACTCTGGACTGGCTGGCTGACTCTGGACTGGCTGGCTGACTCTGGACTGGCTGGCTGACTCCGGACTTGCTGACTGACTCTGGACTGGTTGGCTGACTTCAGACTGGCTGATCCGGACTGGCTGGCTGACTCTGGACTGGCTGGCTGACTCTGGACTAGCTGGCTAACTCTGGACTGGCTGACCCGGACTGGCTGGCTGACTCTGGACTGGCTGACTGGGGTCTGGCTGGCTGACTCCGGACTGCCTGGCTGACTCCGGACTGGCTGACTGACTCTGTACTGGCTGGCTGACTCTGGACTGGCTGACTCTGGACTGGCTGGCTGACTCTGGACTGGCTGGCTGACTCTGGACTGGCTGGCTGACTCCGGACTGGCTGACTGACTCTTGACTGGTTGGCTGACTTCAGACTGGCTGACTCAGGACTGGCTGGCTGACTCTGGACTGGCTGACCCGGACTGGCTGGCTGACTCTGGACTGGCTGGCTGACTCCGGACTGGCTGGCTGACTCTGGAATTGTTGGCTGACTTCGGACTGGCTGACTCCGGACTGGCTGGCTGACTCTGGACTGGCTGATCCGGATTGGCTGGCTGACTCTGGACTAGCTGACCCGGACTGGCTGGCTGACTCTGGACTGGCTGGCTGACTCTGGACTGGCTGACCCGGACTGGCTGGCTGACTCTGGACTGGCTGACCCGGAGTGGATGGCTGACTCTGGACTGGCTGACCCGGACTGGCTGGCTGACTATGGACTGGCTGGCTGACTCTGGACTGGCTGGCTGACTCTGGACTGGCTGACTCTGGACTGGCTGGCTGACTCTGGACTGGCTGGCTGACTCTGGACTGGCTGGCTGACTCCGGACTGGCTGGCTGACTCTGGAATGGTTGGCTGACTTCGGACTGGCTGACTCGGGACTGGCTGGCTGACTCTGGACTGGCTGACCCGGATTGGCTGGCTGACTCTGGACTAGCTGGCTGACTCTGGACTGGCTGACCCGGAGTGGATTGCTGACTCTGGACTTTCTGACCCAGACAGGCTGGCTGACTCTGGACTGGCTGGCTGACTCTGGACTGGCTGGCTGACTCTGGACTGGCTGGCTGACTCTGGACTGGCTGGCTGACTCCGGACTGGCTGGCTGACTCTGGAATTGTTGGCTGACTTCGGACTGGCTGACCCGGACTGGCTGGCTGACTCTGGACTGGCGGGCTGCCTCTGTAATTGTTGGCTGACTTCCGGACTGGCTGGCTGACTCCAGACTGGCTGACTGACTCTGGACTGGCTGGCTGACTCTGGACTGGCTGACTCTGGACTGGCTGGCTGACTCTGGACTGGCTGGCTGACTCTGGACTGGCTGGCTGACTCGGACTGGCTGACTGACTCTTGACTGGTTGGCTGACTTCAGACTGGCTGACTCAGGACTGGCTGGCTGACTCTGGACTGGCTGACGCGACTGGCTGGCTGACTCTGGACTGGCTGGCTGACTCGGACTGGCTGGCTGACTCTGGAATTGTTGGCTGACTTGGACTGGCTTACTCCGGACTGGCTGGCTGACTCTGGACTGGCTGATCCGGATTGGCTGGCTGACTCTGGACTAGCTGACCCGGACTGGCTGGCTGACTCTGGACTGGCTGGCTGACTCTGGACTGGCTGACCCGGACTGGCTGGCTGACTCTGGACTGGCTGACCCGGAGTGGATGGCTGACTCTGGACTGGCTGACCCGGACTGGCTGGCTGACTATGGACTGGCTGGCTGACTCTGGACTGGCTGGCTGACTCTGGACTGGCTGACTCTGGACTGGCTGGCTGACTCTGGACTGGCTGGCTGACTCCGGACTGGCTGGCTGACTCTGGACTGGCTGGCTGACTCTGGACTGGCTGGCTGACTCCGGACTGGCTGGCTGACTCTGGAATGGTTGGCTGACTTCGGACTGGCTGACTCGGGACTGGCTGGCTGACTCTGGACTGGCTGACCCGGATTGGCTGGCTGACTCTGGACTAGCTGGCTGACTCTGGACTGGCTGACCCGGAGTGGATTGCTGACTCTGGACTTTCTGACCCAGACAGGCTGGCTGACTCTGGACTGGCTGGCTGACTCTGGACTGGCTGGCTGACTCTGGACTGGCTGGCTGAATCCGGACTGGCTGGCTGACTCTGGAATTGTTGGCTGACTTCGGACTGGCTGACCCGGACTGGCTGGCTGACTCTGGACTGGCTGGCTGACTCTGGACTGGCTGGCTGACTCCGGACTGGCTGACTGACTCTTGACTGGTTGGCTGACTTCAGACTGGCTGACTCAGGACTGGCTGGCTGACTCTGGACTGGCTGACCCGGACTGGCTGGCTGACTCTGGACTGGCTGGCTGACTCTGGACTGGCTGACCCGGACTGGCTGGCTGACTCTGGACTGGCTGACCCGGAGTGGATGGCTGACTCTGGACTGGCTGACCCGGACTGGCTGGCTGACTATGGACTGGCTGGCTGACTCTGGACTGGCTGGCTGACTCTGGACTGGCTGACTCTGGACTGGCTGGCTGACTCTGGACTGGCTGGCTGACTCTGGACTGGCTGGCTGACTCGGACTGGCTGGCTGACTCTGGAATGGTTGGCTGACTTCGGACTGGCTGACTCGGGACTGGCTGGCTGACTCTGGACTGGCTGACACGGACTGGCTGGCTGACTCTGGACTAGCTGGCTGACTCTGGACTGGCTGACCCGGAGTGGATTGCTGACTCTGGACTTTCTGACCCAGACAGGCTGGCTGACTCTGGACTGGCTGGCTGACTCTGGACTGGCTGGCTGACTCTGGACTGGCTGGCTGACTCCGGACTGGCTGGCTGACTCTGGAATTGTTGGCTGACTTCGGACTGGCTGACCCGGACTGGCTGGCTGACTCTGGACTGGCTGGCTGACTCCGGACTGGCTGGCTGACTCTGGAATTGTTGGCTGACTTCGGACTGGCTGACTCCGGACTGGCTGGCTGACTCTGGACTGGCTGATCCGGATTGGCTGGCTGACTCTGGACTAGCTGACCCGGACTGGCTGGCTGACTCTGGACTGGCTGGCTGACTCTGGACTGGCTGACCCGGACTGGCTGGCTGACTCTGCACTGGCTGACCCGGAGTGGATGGCTGACTCTGGACTTGCTGACCCGGACAGGCTGGCTGACTATGGACTGGCTGGCTGACTCTGGACTGGCTGGCTGACTCTGGACTGGCTGGCTGACTCCGGACTGGCTGGCTGACTCTGGAATGGTTGGCTGACTTCGGACTGGCTGACTCCGGACTGGCTGGCTGACTCTGGACTGGCTGACTCTGGACTGGCTGGCTGACTCTGGACTGGCTGACCCGGACTGGCTGGCTGACTCTGGACTGGCTGGCTGACTCTGGACTGGTTGGCTGACTCTGGACTAGCTGACCCGGACTGGCTGGCTGACTCTGGACTAGCTGGCTGACTCTGGACTGGCTGACCCGGAGTGGATGGCTGACTCTGGACTTTCTGACCCAGACAGGCTGGCTGACTCTGGACTGGCTGGCTGACTCTGGACTGGCTGGCTGACTCTGGACTGGCTGACTCTGAACTGGCTGACTCTAGACTGGCTGACTCCGGAATGGCTGGCTGACTCCGGACTTGTTGGCTGACTCCGGACTTGTTGGCTGACTCCGGACTGACTGGCTGACTCCGGACTGGCTGGCTGACTCTGGACTAGCTGACTTCAGCATTTTTTTGCTGTGTTGACTCAGCATTATTGCACGATGACATAAGCTGGTCTGGCACAGTGGCAGGGCTGGTGCAGTGATCTAACCACGCAGCTTTACCAAAACCCTGCTGCAATCTGAAGCAACCCTTTCTCTTTCTCCACCAACAACTGCTTCTTTCTTTTCTTCAATCTCTCTCTAGTCTACTTTTCCCCCCCCACTCTGTACTCTCTACATCTATGCTTTTGTATATGTCTTCAAGGAAAAACAATTGAATATGCTAAATAAATGTGCCCTGACAAAATGCAAGGTTTTACTATTGACTCCTTGTGGATAAGCTAAGCAAGGTAATAGAGATGAAATCCCCTGTGCTGTGATTCACCCTCTTAACATGCACACCTGGCTCACAGCAAATGGTCTGCTGATCCCCCCATCAAATTTATTTAACTACGCAAGTCAGTTAAGAACAAATTCTTATTTACAATGACGGCCTACCAGAAGGCAAAAGGACTCCTGCGGGGACGGGGGGCTGGGATATTATTGTGCCCGACCTCACTAATGCTTTTGTGGCTGAATGGAAGCAAGTCCCCACATCAATGTTCCATCTAGTGGAAAGCCTTCCCGGAAGAGTGGAGGCATTTTACAGCAGCAAAGGGCTGGACCAATTCCATATGAATGCCCATGATTTTGGAATGAGATGTTCGATGGACAGGTGTCCACATACTTTGGTCATGACAGGTGTCCACATACCTTTGGTCATGACAGGTGTCCACATACTTTTGGTCAGGACAGGTGTCCACATACTTTGGTCATGACAGGTGTAAACATACTTTTGGTCAAGACAGATGTCCACATACTCTTGATCGTGACAGGTTGGGTTAATTGGGTTTCTTTTAGGGGGTGTCATAACGAAACAAGCCTTTTTTTCAAAGAGGTATTTCATCAGTTTCGTCTTGTGTTTTGAGGTCAAGCGGTGAACTAAAGACTCGTACACAGGATGTGTCTCAGCGGCTGCTGAACACAAGAGAGGTGAGAGAAGAGAGGTGAAGAGAAGAGAGATGAAAGAAGAGATGAGAGAAGAGATGAGAGAAGAGAGGTGAGAGAAGAGAGATGAGAGGTGAGAGAAGAGAGAAGAGAGGTGAGAGAAGAGAGGTGAGAGAAGAGAGGTGAGAGAAGAGAGGTGAGAGGTGAGAGAAGAGAGGTGAAGAGAAGAGAGATGAAAGAAGAGATGAGAGAAGAGATGAGAGAAGATAGGTGAGAGAAGAGAGATGAGAGGTGAGAGAAGAGAGAAGAGAGGTGAGAGAAGAGAGGTGAGAGAAGAGAGGTGAGAGAAGAGAGGTGAGAGGTGAGAGAAGAGAGGTGAAGAGAAGAGAGGTGAGAGAAGAGATGAGAAGAGAGGTGAGAGAAGAGAGATGAGAGAATAGAGGTGAGAGGAGAGGTGAAGAGAAGAGAGGTGAGAGAAGAGAGGTAGAGAGGTGAGAGAAGAGAGGTGAAGAGAAGAGAGGTGAGAGAAGAGAGATGAGAGAAGAGAGGTGAGAGAAGAGAGGTGAAGAGAAGAGAAGAGAGGTGAGAGAAGAGATGAGAAGAGAGGTGAGAGAAGAGAGGTGGGAGAAGAGAAGTGAGAGAAGAGATGAGATAAGAGAGATGAGAGGTGAGAGAAGAGAGATGAGAAGAGAGGTGAGAGAAGAGAGATGAGAGAATAGAGGTGAGAGAATAGAGGTGAGAGAAGAGAGGTGAGAGAAGAGAGATGAGAGATGAGAGAAGAGATGAGATGAGAGATCAGAGGTGAGAGGAGAGAGATGAGAGATGAGAGAAGAGAGGTGAGAGAAGAGAAGAGAGGTGAGAGAAGAGAGGTGGGAGAAGAGAAGTGAGAGAAGAGATGAGAGAAGAGAGATGAGAGGTGAGAGAAGAGAGGTGAGAGAAGAGAGGTGAGAGAAGAGATGAGAGAAGAGAGATGAGAGAAGAGAGTTGTCTGCCCCTTATTTCTGCCCCTTATACTAGCCCTACCAGCCCTACCAGCCCTACCAGCCCCTACCCTCTCTACCCTCCCTACCAGCCCTACCAGCCCTACTAGCCCTACCAGCCCTACCAGCCCCTACCCTCTCTACCCTCCCTACCAGCCCTACCAGCCCTACTAGCCCTACCCTCCCTACCAGCCCTACCCTCTCTACCCTCCCTACCGGCCCTACCAGCCCTACCCTACCTACCCACCTTACCAGCCCTACCAGCCCTACCAGCCCCTACCCTCTCAACCCTCTCTACCCTCTCTACCAGCCCTACCAGCCCTACCAGCCCTACTAGCCCTACCATCCCTACCCTTCCTACCAGCCCTACTAGCCCTACCCTCTTTACCCTCTCTACCCTCCCTACCAGCCCTACCCTACCTACCCACCTTACCAGCCCTACCTTCCCTACCCACCCTATCTTCCCAACCCGACCCTACCAGCCCAACCCTACCAACCCAACCAGCCCTACCCGCCCTACCCTACCTACCCGCCCTACCAGCCCTATCTTCACTACCCGACCCAACCATACCAGCCCTATCTTTATCTTCTGATAAAAGTAGCAATGCCATTTTAATGCAGATAACTCACTTACTCTCAGTGAGGAGTTCATGAGTATCTAAGACGAAGAGTTATTTTTATTTATCAATTTTTTTTAAACTTCTCTGGTGAATGGCTTGCCCACTACTGGTGCAACACCCCATTCAGGAGGTTATTTTTACACCAATGAGCTCACCGCCCCTGGGCAACAGTGTCATAACACATTCAGAGATCTACTCTCCGATTGGTGGAGGACTGAGCCTTTAATGGATACTGTGGTAAAGGAGATGCAAAGGCCATTCACTTTCATATTTTATCCCTCTCACTTCCACTTAACAGCCTGCGTCACTCTTTTTATTCATTCCAAAGCACACAACATACCACACAACACAGCGCAGTACGTTGTGTAAACGGATGTCATCTTTACTAATTTCATTTGGTAGCTTTATCAGGTGCCTTATGAAAAACAAGACGGCAAATGGGTCACTAGGCCTGATTAATGTTTTAAAGTGGTGAAAAACAAGAGGAAGGCAATGTCAGCAGAACAATCTGTCAGGGTGAAATCCATCTGTTGGTCAGGAGGAGGTCAACACCCCTCCCTCCCATAGGCCCTGATCCCTCCCATAGGTCCTGATCCCTCCCATAGGTCCTGATCCCTCCCATAGGCCCTGATCCCTCCCATAGGTCCTGATCCCTCCCATAGGCCCTGATCCCTCCCATAGGCCCTGATCCCTCCCATAGGCCCTGATCTCTCCCATAGGCCCTGATCCCTCCCATTGGTCCTGATCCCTCCCATAGGCCCTGATCCCTCCCATAGGCCCTGATCTCTCCCATAGGCCCTGATCTCTCCCATAGGCCCTGATCTCTCCCATAGGCCCTGATCTCTCCCATAGGTCCTGATCCCTCCCATAGGCCCTGATCTCTCCCATAGGCCCTGATCTCTCCCATAGGCCCTGATCTCTCCCATAGGCCCTGATCTCTCCCATAGGTCCTGATCCCTCCCATAGGCCCTGATCTCTCCCATAGGCCCTGATCTCTCCCATGGGCCCTGATCTCTCCCATAGGCTTGCCCTGATGTACCTTTCCTCTGTCAGAGAGGTACAATCAGTTTGACCGGTTGGCAGGACATTTTGGATGTCCTTGCCTGGATAGATAGCCCAACCCCCTCCCCACACCCCAACAATGCCTCCCACACACACACACACACACACGCCACAACAATGACCCCCACACACCACAACAATGACCCCCCACACACACCACAACAATGCCCCCTCCCCACACACACACCCACAGGGAACCTGCCTAGTACACAACATGACCACCCATCGACCCACAGGGGGGCCAATAAAAAATATAGATAGTGACAGCTGTTGTGAGGCCTGAGACAAACACTGCCACTAAATAACGTATGGATATCAAGCTTTAATCCCTATTTATCATAGGAACCGGAACCTGTCATAACACCCTACTGCTGTCAGAGGATGTGTAGCACGGGAGCTGGTGTCATAGGAAGTGTGAACCAGATTGATACAGAGAGAGAATATCCAACATCCCAGTTGGTCGGGTTGAGAATGAGAATCCGACACACACACACACACACACCCCGGGGGCACACCCCACGGCACGCCGCAGTAAGGGTGGCATGTGACAGCCTCTCTTTAAAGGTCACAGACATTTGGAGGGGCAGGTGATCAAAGTTAAAAAAAAAGGGCACCCCTTCAAAAACTAAATGAATGTTGAAATCTCTTCATTCTTAGCTAATTATCTAATGCTCCTGTAGCAACATTTCTACATATCAGTAACAGTTATTTATTTTGGCCCACTAAAGTTTTTTGTAAAATATATAAATAAAAATGGATTTTAGTTTTTGGGTATAAAAAAAATATGTATATATGTAAATCACCAATAATTCAGTTAAAACTAAAGATGAGAGACGGCAGGTATCCTAGTGGTTAGAGCAGGTATCCTAGTGGTTAGAGCAGGTATCCTAGTGGTTAGAGCAGGTATCCTAGTGGTTAGAGCAGGTATCCTAGTGGTTAGAGCAGATATCCTAGTGGTTAGAGCAGGTATCCTAGTGGTTAGAGCAGGTATCCTAGTGGTTAGAGCAGGTATCCTAGTGGTTAGAGCAGGTATCCTAGTGGTTAGAGTGTTGGGACGGCAGGTATCCTAGTGGTTAGAGCAGGTATCCTAGTGGTTAGAGTGTTGGGACGGCAGGTATCCTAGTGGTTAGAGCAGGTAGCCTAGTAGTTAGAGTGTTGGGACGGCAGGTATCCTAGTGGTTAGAGCAGGTAGCCTAGTGGTTAGAGCAGGTAGCCTAGTAGTTAGAGTGTTGGGACGGCAGGTATCCTAGTGGTTAGAGCAGGTAGCCTAGTGGTTAGAGTGTTGGGACGGCAGGTATCCTAGTGGTTAGAGCAGGTAGCCTAGTAGTTAGAGTGTTGGGACGGCAGGTATCCTAGTGGTTAGAGCAGGTAGCCTAGTAGTTAGAGTGTTGGGATGGCAGGTATCCTATTGGTTGGAGCAGGTAGCCCAGTGGTTAGAGCAGGTAGCCTAGTGGTTAGAGCAGGTATCCTAGTGGTTAGAGCAGGTAGCCTAGTAGTTAGAGTGTTGGGACGGCAGGTATCCTAGTGGTTAGAGCAGGTATCCTAGTGGTTAGAGTGTTGGGACGGCAGGTATCCTAGTGGTTAGAGCAGGTAGCCTAGTAGTTAGAGTGTTGGGACGGCAGGTATCCTAGTGGTTAGAGCAGGTAGGCTAGTAGTTAGAGTGTTGGGATGGCAGGTATCCTATTGGTTGGAGCAGGTAGCCCAGTGGTTAGAGCAGGTAGCCTAGTGGTTAGAGCAGGTATCCTAGGGGTTAGAGCAGGTAGCCTAGTGGTTAGAGCAGGTAGCCTAGTGGTTAGAGCAAGTAGCCTAGTGGTTAGAGCAGGTAGCCTAGTGGTTACAGCAGGTATCCTAGTGGTTAGAGCAGGTAGCCTAGTGGTTAGAGCAGGTAGCCTAGTGGTTAGAGCAGGTAGCCTGGTGGTTAGAGCAGGTAGCCTAGTGGTTAGAGCAGGTGTCCTAGTGGTTAGAGCAGGTATCCTAGTAGTTAGAGCAGGTATCCTAGTGGTTAGAGCATAGGGACGGCAGGTATCCTCGTGGTTAGAGCGTTGGGACGGCAGGTATCCTAGTGGTTAGAGCAGGTATCCTAGTGGTTAGAGCGTAGGGACGGCAGGTATCCTAGCGGTTAGAGCGTAGGGACGGCAGGTATCCTAGTGGTTAGAGCAGGTAGCCTAGTGGTTAGAGCAGGTATCCTAGTGGTTAGAGCAGGTAGCCTAGTGGTTAGAGAAGGTATCCTAGTGGTTAGAGCAGGTATCCTAGTGGTTAGAGCAGGTATCCTAGTGGTTAGAGTGTTGGGACGGCAGGTATCCTAGTGGTTAGAGCAGGTAGCCTAGTAGTTAGAGTGTTGGGACGGCAGGTATCCTAGTGGTTAGAGCAGGTAGCCTAGTAGTTAGAGTGTTGGGATGGCAGGTATCCTATTGGTTGGAGCAGGTAGCCCAGTGGTTAGAGAAGGTATCCTAGTGGTTAGAGCAGGTATCCTAGTGGTTAGAGCAGGTATCCTAGTGGTTAGAGTGTTGGGACAGCAGGTATCCTAGTGGTTAGAGCAGGTAGCCTAGTAGTTAGAGTTTTGGGACGGCAGGTATCCTAGTGGTTAGAGCAGGTAGCCTAGTAGTTAGAGTGTTGGGATGGCAGGTATCCTATTGGTTGGAGCAGGTAGCCCAGTGGTTAGAGCAGGTAGCCTAGTGGTTAGAGCAGGTATCCTAGTGGTTAGAGCAGGTAGCCTAGTAGTTAGAGTGTTGGGACGGGAGGTATCCTAGTGGTTAGAGCAGGTATCCTAGTGGTTAGAGTGTTGGGACGGCAGGTATCCTAGTGGTTAGAGCAGGTAGCCTAGTAGTTAGAGTGTTGGGACGGCAGGTATCCTAGTGGTTAGAGCAGGTAGGCTAGTAGTTAGAGTGTTGGGATGGCAGGTATCCTATTGGTTGGAGCAGGTAGCCTAGTGGTTAGAGCAGGTAGCCTAGTGGTTAGAGCAGGTAGCCTAGTGGTTAGAGCAGGTATCCTAGTGGTTAGAGCAGGTAGCCTAGTGGTTAGAGCAGGTATCCTAGGGGTTAGAGCAGGTAGCCTAGTGGTTAGAGCAGGTAGCCTAGTGGTTAGAGCAGGTAGCCTAGTGGTTAGAGCAGGTATCCTAGTGGTTAGAGCAGGTAGCCTAGTGGTTACAGTGTTGGGACGGCAGGTATCCTAGTGGTTAGAGCAGGTAGCCTAGTAGTTAGAGTGTTGGGACGGCAGGTATCCTAGTGGTTAGAGCAGGTAGCCTAGTAGTTAGAGTGTTGGGATGGTAGGTATCATATTGGTTGGAGCAGGTAGCCCAGTGGTTAGAGCAGGTAGCCTAGTGGTTAGAGCAGGTATCCTAGTGGTTAGAGCAGGTAGCCTAGTAGTTAGAGTGTTGGGACGGGAGGTATCCTAGTGGTTAGAGCAGGTATCCTAGTGGTTAGAGTGTTGGGACGGCAGGTATCCTATTGGTTGGAGCAGGTAGCCTAGTGGTTAGAGCAGGTAGCCTAGTGGTTAGAGCAGGTAGCCTAGTGGTTAGAGCAAGTAGCCTAGTTGTTAGAGCAGGTAGCCTAGTGGTTAGAGCAGGTAGCCTAGTGGTTAGAGCAGGTAGCCTAGTGGTTAGAGCAGGTAGCCTAGTGGTTAGAGCAGGTAGCCTAGTGGTTAGAGCAGGTAGCCTAGTGGTTAGAGCAGGTAGCCTAGTGGTTAGAGCAGGTAGCCTAGTGGTTAGAGCAGGTATCCTAGTGGTTAGAGCAGGTATCCTAGTGGTTAGAGCATAGGGACGGCAGGTATCCTCGTGGTTAGAGCGTTGGGACGGCAGGTATCCTAGTGGTTAGAGCAGGTATCCTAGTGGTTAGAGCGTAGGGACGGCAGGTATCCTAGCGGTTAGAGCGTAGGGACGGCAGGTATCCTAGTGGTTAGAGCAGGTAGCCTAGTGGTTAGAGCAGGTATCCTAGTGGTTAGAGCAGGTAGCCTATTGGTTAGAGCAGGTATCCTAGTGGTTAGAGCAGGTATCCTAGTGGTTAGAGCATAGGGACGGCAGGTATCCTCGTGGTTAGAGCGTTGGGACGGCAGGTATCCTAGTGGTTAGAGCAGGTATCCTAGTGGTTAGAGCGTAGGGACGGCAGGTATCCTAGCGGTTAGAGCGTAGGGACGGCAGGTATCTTAGTGGTTAGAGCAGGTATCCTAGTGGTTAGAGCAGGTAGCCTAGTGGTTAGAGCAGGTAGCCTAGTGGTTAGAGCATAGGGACGGCAGGTATCCTAGTGGTTAGAGCATAGGGACGGCAGGTATCCTAGTGGTTAGAGCGTAGGGACGGCAGGTATCCTAGTGGTTAGACCAGGTATCCTAGTGGTTAGAGCGTAGGGACGGCAGGTATCCTAGCGGTTAGAGCGTAGGGACGGCAGGTATCCTAGTGGTTAGAGCAGGTAGCCTAGTGGTTAGAGCAGGTATCCTAGTGGTTAGAGCAGGTAGCCTAGTGGTTAGAGCAGGTATCCTAGTGGTTAGAGCAGGTATCCTAGTGGTTAGAGCATAGGGACGGCAGGTATCCTCGTGGTTAGAGCGTTGGGACGGCAGGTATCCTAGTGGTTAGAGCAGGTATCCTAGTGGTTAGAGCGTAGGGACGGCAGGTATCCTAGCGGTTAGAGCGTAGGGACGGCAGGTATCTTAGTGGTTAGAGCAGGTATCCTAGTGGTTAGAGCAGGTAGCCTAGTGGTTAGAGCAGGTAGCCTAGTGGTTAGAGCATAGGGACGGCAGGTATCCTAGTGGTTAGAGCATAGGGACAGCAGGTATCCTAGTGGTTAGAGCAGGTATCCTCGTGGTTAGAGCGTTGGGACGGCAGGTATCCTAGTGGTTAGAGCATAGGGACAGCAGGTATCCTAGTGGTTAGAGCGTAGGGACGGCAGGTATCCTAGTGGTTAGACCAGGTATCCTAGTGGTTAGAGCGTAGGGACGGCAGGTATCCTAGCGGTTAGAGCGTAGGGACGACAGGTATCCTAGTGGTTAGAGCAGGTCACCTGGTTGTTAGAGCAGGTAGCCTAGTGGTTATAGCGGTTGGGCCAGAAACCAAAAGGTTGCTGGATCAAATTCCAGAGCTAAAAATCTGTTGTTCTCCCCCTGAACAAGGCCACTGTTCCCTGGTAAGCCGTCCTTGTAAATAAGATTTTGTTCTTATTTAAACCAAATACTTTTAGACTTTTATTTAAGTAGTATTTTACTGGGTGACTTTCACTTTTACTTGAGTCATCTTCTATTAAGGTATCTTTACTTTTACTCAAGTATGACAATTGGGAATTTTTTCCACAACTGACTATAAGCAAGCTCATAGCCTACTGTTCAAAGAGAGGGCAAAGAGGGAAGGCTATCTGTTTATTATAATGAGTGTAGATGTTGTAAATCAGCTAGCTGATTAGCTGGCTAGCTAGTTAGTTAGTTATGTTGTTGAAAAAATCTAACTAGTCTTTACCTGTGATAGGAGTTTGAGTCTGCGGATGACATGTGCATCTAAGGCCTACTGCATCTTAGATCTCTGTCTGGTTTCAGGCACCCTTAGGTCTCTATCTGATTTCAGTTACGCTAAGACCTCTATGTGGTTTCAGACACCCTTAGACCTCTGTCTGGTTTCAGGCACCCTTAGACCTCTATCTGTGCACGTTCCTCTAATGTGTTAGAATGCTGCTGAGTCACTACTCCTCTGGAGTACTTCTCTGCTCCCCTGTCTTCTTCTGCTATATCGATACATCTTATTGGGTTGTCATCTAATATGCACGTGCCCTTTTAACATACTATTGGAAAGCTAAATGGTGTGTTTTTCCCAACTCTATTCTATTCTTGTCTCTCATGAGGACCATATGTACAGATGTAGGATCTTAACTTGAGCCAGTTTGCTACAGCAGGAAAACAATCCTGCAGCAACAGGGAATTTGAATTATAGATGGACATTTTTCTTGAGGGAAAATCAAGTCTAAAATTTCTAAGTGGAAATTAGTTTTTCAACCACTCTACAAATGTCTTGTTAACAAACTATAGTTTTGGCAAGTCGGTTAGGATATCTACTTCGTGCATGACACAAGTAATTTGACATAATTTGAGTCAATTGGAGGTGTACCTGTGGTTGTATTTCAAGGCCTACCTTCAAACTCAGTGCCACTTTGCTTGACATCATGGGGAAATCAAAAGAAATCAGCCAAAACCTCAGAAAAAAAAATTTGACCTCCACAAGTCTGGTTCATTCTTGGGAGCAATTTCCAAACGACTGAAGGTACCACGTTCATCTGTACAAACAATAGTACGCAAGTATAAACACCATGGGACCATGCAGCCGTCATACCGCTCAGGAAGGAGACGCGTTCTGTATCCTTGAGATGAACGTACTTTGGTGCGAAAAGTGCAAATCAATCCCAGAACAACAGCAAAAGACCTTGTGAAGATGCTGGAGGAAAACGGTACAAAAGTATCTATATCCACAGTAAAACGAGTCCTATATCGACATAACCTGAAAGGCCGCTCAGCAAGAAAGAAGACACTGCTCCAAAACCGCCATAAAAAAGCCAGACTACGGTTTGTAACTGCACATGGGGACAAAGATCATACTTTTTGGAGAAATGTCCTCTGGTCTGATGAAACAAAAATAGAACTGTTTGGCCATAATGACAATTGTTATGTTTTTCTGCAGGAGGGACTGGTGCACTTCACAAAATTGATGGCATCATGAGGATGGAAAATTATGTGGATATATTGAAGCAACATCTCAAAGCATCAGTCAGAAAGTTAAAGCTTGGGCGCAAATGGGTCTTCCAAATGGACAATGACCCCAAGCATACTTACAAAGTTGTGGCAAAATGGCTTAAGGACAACAAAGTCAAGGTATTGGAGTGGCCATCACAAAGCCCTGACCTCAATTCCTATAGAAGATTTGGGGGGGCAGAACTGAAAAAGCGTGCGCGAGCAAGGAGGCCTACAAACCTGACTAGTTACACCAGCTCTGTCAGGAGGAATGGGCCAAAATTCACCCAACTTATTGTGGGAAGCTTGTTGAAGGCTACCCGAAATGTTAAACAATTTAAAGGTAATGCTACCAAATACTAATTGAGTGTATGGTAACTTCTGACCCACTGGGAATTTGATGAAAGAAATCAAAGCTGAAATAAATAATTCTCTCTACTATTATTCTGACATTTCACATTCTTAAAATAAAGTTGTGTGATCCTAACTGACCTGAGACAGGGATATGTTACTAGGATTAAACGTCAGGAATTGTGATAAACTGAGTTTAAATGTATTTGGCTAAGGTGTATGTAAACTTCCAACTTCAACTGTATATGTGTCACGGATTCCCCCGATACTGCTGCTCATTCCGTTCACCAGCTCCGGAGGTGAGGTCTACGTCACCGGCCTTCTAGGCGTCACTGAACTGGATCATCACCACCAACCCCGGACTGTCTTGTCTCATTACACACACCTGGTTCCCATTCCCCCTGATTAGTAGGTGTATATATGTGCCCTCTGTTCCCCATTGTCCTTGTCGGTTATTGTTACCATGTCCGTTGGTCCTGTGAGTACCTGTGCTGTTGTATCGGCTTCCATGCTACGTGTTATTGTACACTTGTTTTACGGGTCTCATCCCGTGTATTATTTAGAGATTTACAACTCGCTCTTTTGTTTGGGTGGAGAAAATAAAAACCGCTATTACGTATTCCTGCGCTTGTCTCCGATCATTATACAGCGTGACATTATGTCAGCCACTCCATCTCATGTAACTGCACACTTGGAGTGTGTCTGAAAGTAGATGTTGCAAAAGAAGTGGGTGGATCAACAATGATGGGTGTAAAATCAGTGCACTGCATTGGTTAGACTGGCCATAGCAAGGTGCACCATGTGTCAGCTCAATGTTTACATAGCATATTAAGATAATTTATGTAGCCGGTTAGGAGAATTAACATAGCAGGTTAGGATAATTAACATGGCAGGTTAGGAGAACGAGGTTAAGGTTAGCAAAAGGGTTAGGCTTAGGTAAAACGCGTATCAGGTTAGGATAATTAACGTGGCAGGTTAGGACAATGAGGTTAAGGGTTAGAGTTTAGTTAAAATGCTACCATTGTCAACAAACGATTCATCATGCAGCCCAATCAGCTACGCATAATGGTCTTGAGTGGTAAACAAATCTGCCCAATTAGCTGATTCGCTTTCCATACACCCACTTCTGTTGGTCCTCCTACTCCTACTTTCATACATACTCCATGTATGCAGTTACCCATGACTCGTCCGTCTTCAGCTGCCGTGCTGGACCAGAGCCCTATACTACGAATCAGGTTTTGAGGAGTTAGCAAGGTAACTTAGATCAACTCGGGATAACCAGTGCCATGAAAGTGTCTCACCTTTTAGCCAGGTACGTTTCATTGACAACGAATCCTTCATAACTAACCTGCTTCGGGGCAGGCTAACTCATGGCTAACGCCTCCTATCCTGAATGAAGAGTCTGAGCTGTGAGTGGAAGACCGACAAATCAGGTTCCCTCCCTTTCGCAAAGATTGCATCATCATCCCTTTTTTGGAAGAAGTCCCCTGATTAAATATTTGAATAATAAATCATTTTGGAGTACATTTTTTTATAAATATTAAAATACCTATCACATTACACATATAGTAATGACAGGATGCATAAAAGTAAAAAAAAGCAGAAGCTGAATATCCCTTTGAGCATGGTAAAGTTATTATTTACACTTGGTGTAGCAATACACCCAGTCACTACAAAGATACAGGTGTCCTTCATAACTCAGTTGCCGGAGAGTGAAGAAACTGCTCAGGGATTTCACCATGAGGCCAATGGTGATTTTTAAAACAGTTACAGAGTTTAATGGTTGTGCTAGGAGAAAACTCAGGTTGGATCAACAACATTGTAGTTACTTCACAATACTAACCTAAATAACAGAGTGAAAAGAAGGATACCTGTACAGAATACAAATATTCCAAAGCATGCATTCTGTTTGCAACAAGGCACTTAAGTAATACTGCAAATAATGTGGCAAAGAAATGTA
This sequence comes from Brachymystax lenok tsinlingensis, assembly GCA_030435695.1. NCBI lineage: Eukaryota > Metazoa > Chordata > Actinopteri > Salmoniformes > Salmonidae > Brachymystax > Brachymystax lenok. Next base: position 7,237,448 of record CM059804.1, on the reverse strand, counting down.
CTTTATGTCCTAAATACAAAGTGTTATGTTTGAGGCAAATCCAACATAACATATCACTGAGTACCACTCTTCATATTTTCAAGCATGGTGGTGGCTACATCATGTTATGGACTAGGGAGTTTTACAGGATAAAAAATAAACGGAATACAGCTATTAGCACAAGCAAAATCCTAGAGGAAAACCTGGTTTAATCTGCTTTCCAAAAGACACTGGGGGATTAATTCACCTTTCAGCAGGACAATAACCTAAAACACAATGCCAAATATACACTGGAGTTGTTTATAAAGATGACATAGAATGTTCCTGATCGGCCTAGTTTTAGTTTTGACTTAAATCGGCTTAACAATCTATGGCAAGACTTAAAACTGACTGTCTAGCAATTATCAACAATCAATTTGACAGAACTTGAAGAATTAATGAATAAATAATGAGCAAATACTGTACAATCCAGGTGTGCAAATCTTTAAGAGACTTACCTAGAAAGACTCACAGCTCTTGGAGACTTACCCAGAAAGACTCACAGCTCTTAGAGACTTACCCAGAAAGACTCACAGCTGTAATAGCTGCCAAGAGGGTTTCTACAAAAGATTTATTCAGGGGTGTGAATACTTATGTAATTGAGATATTTCTGTATTTATTCATTTTTTTTTATTTACAAAAATTCTTAGACATGTTTTGACTTTGTCATTATGGCCAACTTGAATAGACTAACTATGATTTGATTTCGCATGTATCATTCCTTCATTTGACATCCCAAAAGATCATTGTCAGTTCCGTTTAGACTTCCCCCAAATGGAGCCTGTTACCAGATTGTGAATTTGATGGGGAATGGTGTCACCGACATAAAGTCAACATCCATTCCCTTCAACATGCCATAATGAAAAACACGGGATGCCGCTGACGTTGCATTGACTTGGTGCAAGGTACTACTGTGTAACGACCAGCTTTTATTTACTTACACTTTGAGCATAATGTGATTTATCTGTCCAACGGGCACTGTACCTTCACTAGGTCTAGATAGCCCTCTCAGACTAGAAAACGAATGTCGCTAGACTAGAACAATATTGTGTAGGTCTTTTTACTCTGTACTCTAGTATCAAATCACCTACTAAGCTACCTGAGTGTGCAGCACTCACCAACTACGTTGTTTTCTCTGTTCTTGTTGTAATTAATATCTTGCTCCTTTCTAGTTTTACAGTTTTATAGAACCAAAAAGGTAAAAATGCTACATTTGATTTGCATACCGACCACTTATAGTGGCTGTGTCATGTTTCTAAGAAAAGAATGAGTGAGATGAGATTGAATTAACCAAAGGATCTTGCCATGCAATGATGATGACGATGTGACTGCTTCCTAATCAGGTGTTATTGTTTACGGTTGTCAGTGACGAGAGGCAACGCAGTCTGTAGCCAGGCCAGACCTGCGTTCAAACAAGTATTTGTTTCCTTTCAAACACTTTTCGGCATTTCATTGAGCCTGCCTGGAGTGCCAGATGAGTGGGGTTTGAACTTTAGGGATTATTCCAATGATTCCACTGCGTCAGGCAAGTTCAATCAAGAGCTGATAAAGTCTTCGAAAAGAAAACGAATTATATATTAGAACCCAGGTCTGATTCAGCCCAGGAGGCAGCTAGGTACACACCCAAACCACAAACTTGACACCCTGCTTATGCATTGTCATTCAGATGTGGTACTCCACGTTAAAATCACATCATTACAGTGCTGCATTGTAATCCCTTTCACACATACAGTATATTATACTAATTAGGGTAACATTTGAATAGAATCAACATGATTATGATTAAAGTAAACCATAGCACTTTCCTTCAACAGTTATCTTATTGTGTACATTGCTGATAATACTGCGTGTGTTATTTTATCAAAGTCATTTGAATGTACAAACTTCCTTTTTCAGGGGGAGAACAACAGATTTTTACCTTGTCAGCTCGGGGATTCAATCCAGCAACCTTTCAGTTACTGGCCCAACGCTCTAACCACTAGGCTACCTGCCACCCCACGTATGGTGCCATTTCGGATTCAACTCTGGTGAGCTTGTAACCAGAGCTCTACCTTAGGCAACTTCCCAGTTCCATCTCTCTGGTGTGGACAGGTACAATAGAACACTCGGGTGGGATTTGGGCCTAAAGACAAAATCCTTGATTCCCCAATAGCAATTTATCCAGTGTTGGGCCAGCTTACAAGCTCACTGTCAAAAAAAACAGGGGACTTTATAAATCGAGAGGACTTTATAGGACCGTAATAATACCATTGTGCATGTACAGTATGTGTGTTCTGTAACAGCACCAGTGGAAAAACATTGATTCCAAAATAGCCTATACCCCGTCTATCATCAATCAGAGTCGTTTTTCTCTCATTGACCAAAGCCAGGAAAAAGGCCAACCTCTCTGTGTCTATTTTAGTGAAATTGTTAGACAGGATTCTTAAAGCTTTTTTAAAAGTTGCACTAAAATGGCCTTTACTATAAATACGGCATCAAAACACTTTCAGTTTCTATTGAGCTGCACTTCTTCCACAGTATTTTAGTAACTGGTGTTCATCCTCAGTCTTTTAGTAACTGGTGTTCATCCTCAGTCTTTTAGTAACTGGTGTTCTTCCTCAGTCTTTTAGTAACTGGCGTTCTTCCTCAGTCTTTTAGTAACTGGTGTTCTTCCTCAGTCTTTTAGTAACTGGTGTTCTTCCTCAGTCTTTTAGTAACTGGTGTTCTTCCTCAGTCTTTTAGTAACTGGTGTTCATCCTCAGTCTTTTAGTAACTGGTGTTCATCCTCAGTCTTTTAGTAACTGGTGTTCATCCTCAGTCTTTTAGTAACTGGTGTTCATCCTCAGTCTTTTAGTAACTGGTGTTCATCCTCAGTCTTTTAGTAACTGGTGTTCATCCTCAGTCTTTTAGTAACTGGCGTTCTTCCTCAGTCTTTTAGTAACTGGTGTTCTTCCTCAGTCTTATAGAAGCTGCCTCTTTTATGGTCATCACCCTGCCACCAGTTTATTTTATTATTTTTATCTGCGGCTGCATGGTCTGACAAAGCCAGCATGTTATCCCTTCAGCTTTTGCCTGATGTCCTTCTCTCTTGCTTGACCCTGAACTACATAGAAGTAATGACATCACCCAGCACCACAGTCTATCTGTAAGTAATTATAGCAGATTGTCGAATGAGGAAAGGAAGGAAGGAAGGAGGAAAGGAAGCTTTGCAGCACCAATTAGTTGCTCCTTATTCTCTTTCATCTGTCAGTTGGGCGTATAGAGGCTAACCTCTCCTGTCCTGTCCAAGGGGAGAGAGGGAGAGAGAGAGAGAGAGAGAGAGAGAGAGAGAGAGAGAGAGAGAGAGAGAGAGAGAGAGAGAGAGCTTAAGCAGACCATTTGTCAGTGTGACCATCTATCCCTGGCCCTTCCTTAACCCCTATCCCTGGCCCTTCCTTAACCCTAATCCCTGACCCTTCCTTACCCCCTATCCCTGGGCCTTCTTTAACCCCTATCCCTTGCCCTTCCTTAACCCCTATCCCTGGCCCTTCCTTAACCCCTATCCCTTCCTTAACCCCTATCCCTGGCCCTTCCTTAACCCTTATCCCTGACCCTTCCTTAACCCCTATCCCTGGCCCTTCCTTAACCCCTATCCCTGACCCTTCCTTAACCCCTATCCCTGGCCCTTCCTTAACCATTATCCCTGACCCTTCCTTAACCCCTATCCCTTGCCCTTCCTTAACCCCTATCCCTGACCCTTCCTTAACCCCTATCCCTGGCCCATCACCACTATCTGATTAGTTGTGCCTGTCCGTCTGCACGTGCCAGGTTGAGCGTTTCTTTTTCCTTTCTTTAATCCAGGCTGATTTTTGACAGACAAAGGAGAGGATAGGAAATGAGACAAAAAGACACCATTAGAAAGACCACCATGCTTGAAATACCTTCCCTTGACTCGTAGATGATGATGATGATGATGATGGCCGTAGTTGATTGACTGTTCAGATGCAAGAAGCATTTTTCTGGAAGTTTACCTTATTTCACCTAGTGTTCTCTAATAGCTTTTCCTAGATGATGGTACCTTATATATCTTGTAGGACACAGGTAGCAAGATCTTACAAGATCCTCTAAGATATTAAACAAGATTGTCACCGGGGTAATGGCTCATTTTCTCATTCAGGTCTGGGTAGAGTTACCACCAAGACATACTTTACACAGGGGCACGTGATGTCGTGCTATAAGATTTGAGTCTCACATCTCTCTGTGTGTCTGTCTGTTGCCTGGGGCCGCTGCCAAACAGCAGATGCAGGAAATGGAAACAAGTCGTCTGGTTATAAGGAACGGATCCAGCTGGTCTGCTCCACAGCACAGGACAGTTCATTCAGTCACTAGAGGGTAACTAACTCAATGGGAAGAGGGAGAATTAGGAATTATAAAGAGTGGGAGATAATTGTATCCCCATCGTTTATTAATTAATTAACTGATGTAGCCCAGTTAAAGAAACACAAAACTACAGGTATCCTGACCAACACTGTTATGTGAAAACGACGATGGAATATTGTGTATAATTCATGGTCATTTCAACACTTTTGAAGTGAAGTTAGCTTTGTACAGTACAGTAGATATTGGATCATTTCTCACCAGGTACAATGTTCCTCTTTGAAATGAATGCATTACACATGATCCTAACTCTGGAGCTATGAATGTCATAACTTGCTCCATAATTTGTTGTGGCAGTAATGCACCTAATAAGAATAAAATATAACTTGTTGCTCCATAACGTGTTGCTCCGTAACGTGTTGCTCCGTAACGTGTTGCTCCATAACGTGTTGCTCCATAACGTGTTGCTCCATAACATGTTGCTCCATAACTTGTTGCTCCATAACATGTTGCTCCATAACTTGTTGCTCCATAACGTGTTGCTCCATAACGTGTTGCTCCATAACGTGTTGCTCCATAACTTGTTGCTCCATAACGTGTTGCTCCATAACGTGTTACTCCGTAACGTGTTGCTCCGTAACGTGTTGCTCCGTAAGGTGTTGCTCCGTAACGTGTTGCTCCGTAACGTGTTGCTCCGTAACGTGTTGCTCCTTAAATAAGGTGTTCCTCCATAACTTGTTGCTCCATAACTTGTTGCTCCATAACTTGTTGCTCCTAATCAACAACAATGTCAATCAAACCTCATGTGATCAGAGATTGAATGTTAAAAGATGAATGGATTAGTGGCTTAGCAGTTTCTGGGACATGAGTTGAGTTTCACTCTGAAATAGGAGTCCCTAAATCTTGCCATTGCTTTCCTGGTATTCCCTTTCATAGCATGCACAAGCCAGAAAGGAAACAAAGTAGGCAGCCACTTTACCTAAGCCTCCTGTATTTGATTGCGAAATACTGCTACCTATGCAGTCAGTCTTGGCCTAGCCCTCTGGCTGGCAAATATTGCTACGCATCCACTCACGCTTGGGTAGAAGCCTAATGCTCCTGAAGATGACAAGAAGGGATCACTGCATATGACAAGGAAGAATCACTGAAGATGACAAGGAGGGATCACTGAAGATGACAAGGAAGAATCACTGAAAATGACAAGGAGGGATCACTGAAGATGACAAGGAGGGATCCCCGAAGATGACAAGGAGGGATCCCCGAAGATGACAAGGAGGGATCCCCGAAGATGACAAGGAGGGATCCCCGAAGATGACAAGGAGGGATCACTGAAGATGACAAGCAGAACTGCTGTTTCTGACCGCTGCTCTATGACGAGGACAAGAGAGTTTTTAGCACAAGAGAAAGGTGTTACGTGCTGTCTTGTGACAGAGTGGCTTGTCTCTGACGGTGAAAGAGAGGCCAACTGTATCTGGCAAGGCTTCAAAGTCAGGATAGAGGAGCTAGAGCTAGCAAGGCTTTTGAAGTTCCTGGACAGTCCCTCTCACTTTGTTAAGTCGTCTGAATGGCTCAGTTAGCTAGCATAACAAAACAGTATCTTATCGACCACTTATATGAGCAGGCATATTTCAAACATTTGTGCATCAAGATGAAATATACAAACGTTTATGAATATATCTATAACAGTTTTAGATGCTAGATGCAAAGCGAGAGGCAAACTCATCCACTGCTTGTAGTTTTCAGAGGCCAGTCGCCCAACTGCCATCTTTTGGTTGTCTATCATAGTGAGGTACATATTTACCTTTTCTTCGGTGGAACCTGAGGTATCCACATACTCGGGGGGGAAAGTTATTTTTCAACTGGGCAGGTATTTCCTAACCCCTCCTCTGCCTTCATCCATCATTAAACCACAGGAGGTTGGTGGCACCTTAATTGGGGAGGATGGGCCTGTGTTAATGGCTGGAGTGGAATAAGTGGAACCGGTATCAAACACATTGTTTCTTTGCATTTGATGCCATTCCATTTGCTCCATTACAGCCATTATTATGATCGTCCTCCCCTCAGCAGCCTCCTGTGTTACATATTACATCCATTTGTTGGTCTTTTGTAATCTGGTTCTAATGACGTCACACAGTGATGCTGCTTTTTAAAAATATATCTGCCAAAAAAACTGTTTCGGTTTGAACCTGTTGTCTCCGAAGAAAAATGGAAGCCAGCAAGCCCTGCTCCTCTGAGGCTGGTTTTGTCTGTCAGAACAGGGGTCCATGTGAAGCAGGAAGACTTTCAGTCCAGCAGCAGACAAAACACAGGAGATCACAGGTCTGTAGGAGAGCTGGGTCTGTCTGAAAGTAAAGTTCCCATACAGGTTCAATACAAGAAAGGGTGTTCCGGTCATAGTTTGGAAAGGGAGGTGGATTGTTTTGTGTTGTTGCCACCATTTTAGAGTTCTACATTCTTGTCCTTAGATTCAGGGTCACTGAAAACCACAAGTATCCAGTAGCTTGATAAAGGGCAAAAACAGTGAAATACAATTAGATTAAAGATTATAAACTGCCGCTGATACCTGGTCTCTGTCTCGTATGGGTTTGCATAATGAGAGTTAGTCCAACACTTCCTATTGAGATGTTTGTTCTACTAATATACAACTGCATAGTTTTAATAAACAGGGGAGGTGCAGGAGGTGGTTGGTAGAGGTTAGAGGTGGATGGGGGGTGGCGGAGGTGGAGGGTGGAGGGTTGAATGGCACTAAAAGAGGAACAGTAACTCACCTACAGTATCCAGACCCACTACCCTGCTACTGCTACCCTTCAAGGCACTTAACAATGTGGGACTATTCTTTCCTTTCAAACAGGAAGTAGCCTCAATGTGCCTTTCCTGGTCACTACTTTTAAATGAATAATTCAATAAATAAATGGATTATTAAATGGTGTGACCGGGGTGACTCTTTACTTTCCCACCAACGTCCCCTCCGTGTCAACTTTTATTTCCCACCTCCCTCGGCGGTACATAGAGTCTCCGTCCCAAATGGTACCCTATTGGTTATATAAGTGCACTACATTTGAGCAGGGCTTCCCTTCTGGTCTTGACAGACTTTAGTTGCACTCCTCACCATTGGCATTATTGTAAAACATGCAGACAAGGTTAGTAGAGAAGTTGGTATCAAACAAAGGTGTGTGATTTTGTATAAAATCAGACTACTCACAATAATTCCCAGTTTATGTAAATGTACGTTGTCGATTATTCTTAATGCATTCTTTTGAGTCATCCTTGAAAAATGAGTAGATTCTTAGAAATGTAACTGGAGTTATGTGACTCATTTTCTCTCTCTTTCTCGGCCAGTTTAATAGGAAGTGAATCAGATCACTCAGCTGCCAGAATAGATCAAACGCACGCATCCACAGCACTGACTCCAGAGTCCAGACTCCAGAAGTTGACATTAGTGTCAATCTTCCCGAACCGTAAATGTAGGAATTTTCCATGGAACTCGGTTTAGTCAATTTTTTTCTCTCTCCATTATCCCTCTCTTCTCTTAAACACACGTGGAGCGGTGGAGAGGTGTTATTGTCATTTATTTCCATTTCCTTTCTTCCAAAACTGGTTTTTATCATTGTGACATGATGACAGGAGAGTTAAATGAGACACTGTTAAAAATGTGTCAAACAAAGTTTCTTTCCCCATAATTTTTATCCTTAGAGAAGACCTGTGATTAAAGCACGACTATAGATTCCCTGATTAACCATAATGTCTGTCACTAATGATAATGTCTGTCACTAATGATAATGTCTGTCACTAATGATAATGTCTGTTACTAATGAAATATTGGTTTGTTGGGTCTTTAGTTTGTATTTCTAGTGTGACCAGTGCCTTCCATCCCTCTGTATCGCCCGCCAGGTGCATCTGGTTGGCTAATCAAGGTTGTGCCAATGATTTTTTCTAAGCAGAGCGCTTCATCCTGTCAAAAGATTGTTTTGGAAAGTGCATTTGGTGCATTTGGAGGACGAGAGCGACAGCACAAATCCAGAGAGTCTTAAAAAGGTTGTACAGTGATAACTGCAATCTACTGTGTATCAAATTTAATTCACATTTGAACGCAGATGTCGGTTGAGCTGTATCTGAAAATCAAATGACCTGACTGCGGGGACTTACTTACGTTCAGTCACAAGAGCACTAGTGAGGTCGGGGACTGATGTTTGGCGATTAGGCCTGGCTCGCAGTCAGCGTTCCAATTCATTCCAAAGGTGTTTGATGGGTTGAGGTTAATGCTCTGTGCAGGCCAGTCAAGTTCTTACACACCGATCTAGACAAACCATTTCTGTATAGACCTTGCTTTGTGCATGGGGGCATTGTCATGGTGAAACAGGAAAGGGCCTTCCCTAAACTGTTGTCATAAAGTTGGGAGCACAGAATCGTCTAGAATGTCATTGTATGCTGTAGGTTTAAGATTTCCCTTCACTGGAAATAAGGGTCCTAGCCCGAACCATGAAAAACAGCCCCAGACCAGGATTCCTCCAACAATAATCTTTACAGTTGGCACTATGCATTTGGGCAGGTAGTGCTCTTCTGGCATGCGCCAAACCCAGATTTGTCCGTCGGACTGCCAGATAGTGAAGCGTGATTCATCACTACAGATAACGTGTTTCCACTTTACACCACTCCAGCCGACGCTTGGCATTGAGCATGGGGATCTTAGGCTTGTGTGCAGCTGCTCGGCCATGGAAACCCATTTCATGAAGCTCCTGACGAACAGTTATTGTGCTGATGTTGCTTCCAGAGGCAGTTTGGAACTCAGTAGTGAGTGTTGCAACCGAGGACAGATGATTTTTACGCGATATGCGCTTCAGCACTCGGTGGTCCTGTTCTGTGAGCTTGTGTGGCCTACCACTTCGTGGCTGAGCCGTTGTTGTTCCTAGACGTTTCCACTTCACAATAACAGCACTTACAGTTGACCGGGGCAGCTCTAGCAGGGCAGAAATTTGACGAACTCACTTGTTGGAAAGGTGGCATCCTATGACGCTGCCACATTGAAAGTCACTGAGCTCTTCATTAAGGACATTCTACTGACAATGTTTGTCTATGGAGATTTTATACAGCTGTCAGCAAATCATAATAAATTGAAGGGGTGTCCACATACTTTTGTATATATAGCGTAGCTAGCTAGCCGGTAAGCAAATGACTCGCGGTTACTGTGTCTTCGGTTGTAAAAGAAATTTGCAGTTGTTCATCTTCCCCAAAAAGTACGTCTTAAGGGAGAAATGGATTATATTTCTTTCCCAAGTTCAGAATACAACCAAGTTGATCACAAAGAGTGCCCGTTTGCAGAGCACATTTTTTAGGTGAGTGCTTTGAGAACCTGCTGCAAAAAAAGATGGGGTATGCCAAACTTCTGATACTGAAGCCCGATACAGTCCCATCACTTGAGTTGCCACTGTCAGTCGCAGCAGCAAGGGTGGATCATCATGTAAGTAGCTAATATAGAATAGTATAAATTATTAGCTGACTATCAAGCTCATTTATTTGTTAACTTCTTAGGGAGCAGCTCCCGCGGTGACGGGTTTGGAGAGTCTGGCATGCCCAAAGTAAAATGCCTCCCACTCAGGCCCAGAAAATAGGATATGCACATAATTAGTACTATGGATTGGATAGGAAACACTCTAAGAGTGTTATAATATTGTCTGTGAGTATAACAGAACGGATATAGCAGGCGAAAACCCGAGGAATTTCTGTCCTGGAAAAAGTGTATTTGACACATTGCCTCATTTTGAACCCCTCCCTATTGAAAATGACCATATAAGGGAGTAAGATTTCAGTACCTATTGCTTCCACTGGATGTCAACAGTCTCTAGACAGTGTTTTGATTATGTTTAGTTGCTCTGGATGGTAATAGAAGAAGAATTGGGAAGTGGTCACCAGATGTAAACAGAAGAGGATGCGCGTTCACAGGCTTGCGCGCGCTGTGGTTTTTTCCTTTCCTATCGCCCAGTTTATAATCTGGTTGAAATATTACACTAAATATACATGAAAGTGTTCCTAAGGATACATTATCAATGATGTTTGATTGTTCTTGGACAAGTGTATAGGTATAGGTTGAACGAGTTCTCTTCACGGTTCAATGGGCGAGTGGACGCTGTATTTTCTGATCATAACGCACCAACCAAACAGAGATTTATGGATATAATAAATGACTTTTTCTAACAAAAGAACCATGGATTGTCTTTGTTGGACACTTGGGAAGCCATCAGCAGAAGTTCTTCAAAAGGTAAGGGATTTGTTTTCGCTGTGAAATGTGTTTTGTGTGAACCACGATGGTTTATGAATTTATGCTAATGGTAAAAATATTGGTGCTACCCTCAAACAATCAAATGTAGTGCTTTCGCCGTGAAGCCTTTTTCAAATCTGACAACGCTGTGATATTGCCAAGAAGCAGAGCTTTTGATGACTATGCAACACTTGTATATTGATGAATGTTTAATAATTCAACTTTTGGATTTTGAATTTGGCGCCTTGCATTTCACCGGGTAGTGTCGGGAGTGGGCGCCCCACCACTCCCTAAGTTAATGAACCGGTTGAAAGTTTCTGTCGGCTGAATGAGCGACACCGGTTGAGCATTCCTACAACATTTCCTTCCAGAAGACATGAGAAAATAGTCCGGCTGCGGGGACTGTGCGAGGGGATTTATACTACTATCTGTACTTATTGGTGGCACAGAGGCTGTTTCATCCTTTCCTACACTTACCCTTGCCTAACGATTGCGTCTGAAGCTGGGCTTGCAGCACGTCTATCCTCACCATAAGGCGATCGTTCTGATGAAAAAGTGGGGGAAAAGTTTAATGAAAAAAGTTGAGCGAGGGGAAAAAAATGATATAAAACTGCAATTTAAAACCGTAAAGTTGACAGGTAGCAAAGTAACATTAGCAACAAACCGTACAGCAGCACGTAAACATGTCCACCAGTGCTTTCTGTGGTGGTGGGGTCAGCAGCGGAAAATACGGAGCGTAAGGGTTGGTAATGTTCTCTACTTGCGCCGTGATTGGCACAGTGTTCTGTCACTCATGTGGACACTACGTCACCGGAAAATCTAGCCCCTTGGGTGCTGCCGTAGATTTACATTAGAAGTGCCCATCCAAGAGGCCCTAAGGTCATTGGCCACAGATAAAATGAAATCAAATCATGTTATATTTGCCGTAGCTTTGATTGGACTGATCATGTCAACATCATACTTTCAAAATCTTAGCTAGCAGGTTAGACAAGCCTTCATCATCATGAATTACATCGACAATCTACTGGCAATTCCTTTTGAATCCATGTCATATGAGGATAAATTATAGATAAAACATATTGGTGCTCATCGGCCGTTGGACATAAACATTACACAGCAAGTTGGAAATCACAAATTCAACAATGAGTTGTTTGGAAGGAGTCAGAGGCTAACTGCTAGCGTTGAAAAGCAAAAACCTGGAAATGGGAAATCTCAGACCCCAGTGAATTCAAAACAACACTGAAAAATACAATCTCTGACTGGGAAAATCCAACTCGGAATTCGAAGTCGGGAACTCGGGCCTCTTTCTAGAGCTCCAACCTGAAGATCAATGACATCCTGATTCCACTTTGTTTTTTTAGAGCTTCCAGTAGTCTTGAAAGCACCATAAATCCAGAGAATGCCAGACTTTGATGACAACGTTTGAAGACAGAATTTGCCCACAAGAATGACCGCCGCGCCATCTTCCTGTTCAAGTGAGCACAGCACAAGGTCCAAAATTGTCTTGTAAGCTTTGCAAGTTGAGACAACTTTATGTAAGCCCTAACAATTTGTGGGCACCGTTTGTCACCGTTATAGTGCAATTAATTTATTGTTTAGTGTCGTGTTGTGTAGTGGCTTCGCTGGCGTGCATCGAAAAAAACATAATTATTGTTTGCTCCACCAGGATTTACATGCTAAAATCCCCACCACCTGCATCTGAGTGATGAGAGCGGGGAGAACAGGCCGTGGCTCGGGTGGCTGAGGTCCTTGATGATCTTCTTGGCTTTCCTGCGAAACCTGGTGTTGTAGGTGTGCTGAAGGGCAGGCACTGTGCACCTATTGGTGCGTTCGGCTGAGCTTACAAACCTCTGCAGAGCCTTGTGGCCATCGGCATCGGAGTTGTCGTACAAATGCTCTCGATGGTGCTCCTGTAGAACACTGTGATGGCCCTCGGGGAAAGGCCAAATTTCTTCAGCCTCCTGAGGTTGAAGAGTCACTGTCGTGCAGGGAGAGGATGTTTACCTGACACCACGCCATCAGAGAGCTTATCTCCTCTCTGTAGGCCGTCTCATCGTTGTTGGTAATCAGGCCTACTACTGTCGTGTCATCAGCAAACTTGATGATGAAGTTGGAACTGTGTGAGACCACGCAGTTGTGGGTTTTCAGGGAGTTCAGGAGGGGGCTGAGGAATGCATATGCACCTTTGTGGGGCCCTCGTGTTGAGGATCAGCATGGAGGAGGTAATATTATCTACAGTGTGCATAGTCACTTTACCCATACCTATATGTACATATTACCTCAATTTACCTCAAATAACCTGTATCCCGGCACATTCAGTACTGGTATCCCTGTATATACAGTATCCTCGTTATTGTTATTTTATTGTGTTAATTTTGTATTACTTTAGTATATTATATTTTATATAATTGTTTTGTATGAAATATTTTCCTACTTACCTAAAAAAAATCTGCATTGTTGGTTAAGGGCTTGTAAGTAAGCATTTCACAGTAAGGTCTACACCTGTTGTATTCAGCACATGTGACAAATAAACATTTATTTGATTTGATTTTGATTTGATGTTGCCTACCTTCACTACCTGGGGATGGCCCGTCAGGAAGTCCAGGACCCAGTTGCACAGGGAGGTGTTCAGGGCCAGAGCTGTGAGCTTTGTGGTATGCTAAGAGGGCAATATGGTTTTGAAGGAGAGCTGCAGTTGACAAACAGCATCCTCAGATATTCATTCCTTTTGTCCAGGTGGGTGAGGGAAGTGTGCAGTGTGCAGTGCAATGGCGATTGTGTCGTCCGTGGATCTGTCAGGGTGGTAGGCAAATTGAAGAGTGTCGAGTGTGTCAGGGAGGGAGGATTTGATGTGTTCTTTCACTATAATCTCGAAGCATGATGTCATGTATTTCCCAGATGAAATAGTCTTACAATGATCAAAAAACATCAATAATAATATTTGTTACAGATTAAATGATTCAGAATTTGAGAAATATTTACCCTAATTCTCATCTGTGCCTTTCATTGCATCCGTATGCCTGGATTAGAGAGAGCAATATTCTAATGAGCTCAGACTGACAAGTCTATTGATACACCTACTGCCCCAACACATATAAAGTGTTGGTCCCATGCTTCACATACTGCTGTGTTTTCTTGTTGACTGTTCAGGCAATCGACATGAACCTGATTCCTGGTTTACGGATGGAGAGCAGAAATGGAGATAGACAAATGGATCAAATTCAACATTCACTCCAATCTGTTTCGGAATGGTAAATAATTTATGTATATCTTATAAGCACATACTGGCAATGTTTGGATGTAGCTTTCCTATCTTCCAATCTGCGTCTGCTAGCTAAGTATATTAGCTAAGATAGCTTGATGTGAGAGCTGGTTAGCTAGCTAGCTTAGCTAATGTCAATGCAAGCTGTACGAAAACTTGGCCCCTTTTGGCCAAAATTAATTTGAGACGATGGGCACTCAACGTCCCAACAATATTCTAAAATGTTCAATCCATTCGCAAACATTGTCTCCCACCATCTGTCTCGTAGTCGCTATGAAACACAGGCACAGACACATACTCCGATAGACAGTGAGAAAGTTGTAAAAACTAGCTTGCTAAGTAACATTATAGTTGACAAGAGTAAACAGATCATTCCGTGGTAGAACAGAACAGATGCTGTATTCTCTTAAACTTTTAAGTCAGACAGATAGGATGTGGTTTGTTCTGTATTCATCCCATGTATTAACTGATAGGCTACTGTAACTCTCTCTATAGCTAAAGATACTCTCTGACATAGCCGTTGCTAATGGGATCAATGCAGGTTAAGCAATGAGTCGGAGTCAGAGGCCGAGCCTTCTCTGGTCTCTCCTCCAACCGTTATGGGGTCTCCCACCATTAGCTCTGACAAATTGAAAATCCTAGTCATTGGTGACTCCATTACCTGCAGTTTTAGACTTAAAAATAATCATCCAGTGATCATACACTGTTTACCAGGGGGCAGGACTACTGACGTAGAGGCTAATCTGAAGATGGTGCTGGCTAAAGCTAAAACTGGCAAGTGCAGAGAGTATAGGGATATTGTTATCCACGTCGGCACCAACGATGTTAGGATGAAACAGTCAGAGGTCACCAAGCGCAACATAGCTTCAGCATGTAAATCAGCTAGAAAGATGTGTCGGCATCGAGTAATTGTCTCTGCCCCCCCTCCCAGTTAGGGGGAGTGATGAGCTCTACAGCAGAATCTCACAACTCAATCACTGGTTGAAAACTGTTTTCTGCCCCTCCCAAAAGATAGAATTTGTACATAATTGGCCCTCTTTCTGGGACTCCCGCACAAACAGGACCAAGCCTGGCCTGCTCAGAGGAGTGACGGACTCCATCATAGCTGGGGGGGTGCTCTCATCCTATCTAAGAACATAGACAGGGCTCTAACTTCTCTAGCTCCGCAATGAGATAGGGTGCAGGCCAGGCAGCAGGCTGTTAGCCAGCTATCCCCATTGAGACCGTGTCTGTGCCTCTATCTAGGTTGGGCAAAACTAAACATGGCATTGTTCGCCTTAGGAATCTCACTGGAATTAAGACCTCCTCCATTCCTGTCATTATTGAAAGAGATTGTGATATCTCACATCTCAAAATAGGGCTACTTAATGTTAGATCCCTCACTTCCAATGCAGTTATAGTCAATGAACTAATCACTGATCATAATCTTGATGTGATTGGCCTGACTGAAACACGGCTTAAGCCTGAGGAATTTACTGTCAAATGAGGCCTCTCTTCCTGGTTACACTAGTGACCATAACCCCGTGCATCGCACAAAAGCGGAGGTGTTGCTAACATTTACGATAACAAATTTCAATTTACCCTCCCCCCATAATGACTGTGTTTTCATCTTTTGAGCTTCTAGTCATGAAACCTATGCAGCCTACTCAATCACTTTTTATAGATACTGTTTACAGGCCTCCTGGTCCGTATACAGCGCCAGATAATATTCCAATTTTTGGTGACTTTAATATTCACATGGGAAAGTCCACAGACCCACTCCAAAAGGTTTTCAGAGCCATCATCGACTCAGTGGGTTATGTCCAACATGTCTCCAGACTTACTCACTGCCACAGTCATACTCTGGACCTAGTTTTGTCCCGTGAAATAAATACTGTGGATCTTAATGTTTTTCCTCATAATCCTGGACTATCGGACCACCATTTTATTATGTTTGCAATCGCAACAAATAATCTGCTCAGACCCCAACCAAGGATCCTCAAAAGCCGTGCCATAAATTCTCGGACAACACAAAGATTCCTAGATGCGATTCAAGACTCCCTCCACCTACCCAAGGATGTCAGAGTACAAAAATCGGTTACCCACTTAACTGAGGAAATACATTTAACCTTGCGTAATACCCTAGATGCAGTCGAACCCTTAAAAACAAAAAACATTTGTCATAAGACACTAGCTCTCTGGTATACAGAAAATACAAGCTTCCAGAAAATTGGACTGGAAATGGCGCTACACCAAACTGGAAGTCTTCAGACTAGCTTGGAAAGTCAATACCATGCAGTATCAAGGAGCCTTCACTGCTGCTCGATCATCCTATTTTTCCAACTTAATTGAGGAGAATAAGAACAATCCAAAATGTATTTTTGATACTGTCGCAAAGCTAACTAAAAAGCAGCATTCCCCAAGAGAGGATGGATTTCACTTCAGCAGTGATAAATTCATGAACTTCTTCGACGAAAAGATCATGATCATTAGAAAGCAAATTACGGCACAACACTGCCAGGACCTAGGATCAAGGGAGACACTACATTTTTTTATACTATATCTCTTGACACATTGATGAAAGTAGTCATGGCCTCTAAACCTTCAAGCTGCATACTGGACCCTATTCCAACTAAACTACTGAAAGAGCTGCTTCCTGTAATTGGCCCTTCTATGTTGCACATAACAAACGGCTCCCTATCCACCGGATGTGTACCAAACTCACTAAAAGGGGCAGTAATTGAACAGACTTAACCCATAAAAAAAAAAAGAAAACAATCAGCCTATATCGAATCTCCCATTCATCTCAAACATTGTGCACAGCAACTCACTGCCTTCCTGAAGACAAACAATGTATACAAAATGCTTCAGTCTGGTTTTAGACCCCATCATAGCACTGAGACTGCACTTGTGAAGGTGGTAAATGACCTTTTAATGGCGTCAGACCAAGGCTCTGCATCTGTCCTCGTGCTCCTAGACCTTAGTTCTGCTTTTGATACCATCGATCACCACATTCTTTTGGGGAGATTTGATACCCAAATTGATCTACACGGACAAGTTCTGGCGTGGCTTAGATCTTATCTGTCAGAAAGATATCAGTTTGTCTCTGTGGATGGTTTGCCCTCTGACAAATCAACTGTACATTTCGGTGTTCCTCAAGGTTCTGTTTTAGGACCACTATTGTTTTCACTATATATTTTACCTCTTGGTGTTGTCATTCGGAAACATAATGTTAACTTTCACTGCTATGCATACAATACACAGCTGTAGCTTTCGATGAAACATGGTGAATCCCCAAAATTGCCCTCCCTGGAAGCCTGTTTCAGACACAAGGAAGTGGATGGCAGCAAATGTTTTACTTTTATACTCGGACAAAACAGAGATGCTAGTTCTAGGTCCCAAGAAACAAAGAGATCTTCTGTTGGATCTGACAATTAATCTTGATGGTTGTACAGTCGTCTCAAACAAAACTGTGAAGGACCTCGTGTTACTCTGGACCCTGATCTCTCTTTTGACGAACATATCAAGACTGTTTCAAGGACAGCTTTTTTCCATCTATGTAACATTGCAAAAAATCTGAAACTTTTTGTCCAAAAATGAAAATGGTTTTGTCACTTCTAGATTAGACTACTGCAATGCTCTACTTTCTGGCCACCCGGATAAAACACCAAATAAACTTCAGTTAGTGCTAAACACGGCTGCCAGAATCTTGACTAGAACCTAAAGAAATTATCATATTTCTCCAGTGCTAGCCTCTGGCTTCCTATTAAGGGCTGATTTCACGGTTTTACTGCTAACCTACAAAACATTACATGGGCTTACATGGGCTTGCTCCTACCTATCTTTCCGATTTGGTCCTGCCGTACATACCTACAGTACATGTATGCTACGGTCACAAGACGCAGGCCTCATTATTGTTCCTAGAATTTCTAAGCAAACAGCTGGAGGCAGGGCTTTCTCCGATATAACTCCATGGTCTGCCTATCCATGTGAGAGACGCAGACTCTGTCTCAACCTTTAAGTCTTTATTGAAGACTCATCTCTTTAGTAGGTCCAATGATTGAGTGTAGTCTGGCCCAGGAGTGTGAAGGTGAACGGAAAGGCACTGGAGCTACGAACCACCCTTGCTGTCTCTGGGATTCTCTGCCTCTAACCCTATTACGGGGGCTGAGTCACTGGCTTACTGGTGCTCTTCCATGCCATCCCTAGAAGGGGTGTGTCACTTGAGTGGGTTGAGTCACTGACGTGATCTTCCTGTCCGGGTTGGCGCCCCCCCTCAGGTTCGTGCCGTGAGGGAGATCTTCGTGGGCCTGGACCCTTTGTCGACACGGCGCCCTGCCATACCACCACGACTGGTCTGCCGACGCAACTCCATCCGCTGTGTCCTCAACCGGCCTTTGCCGGATGTCGGAGCAGACGCTTCTACTAACCCCGGCCTGCTAACTTTAAACGCTGTGTTTCCCGCTTGCTAGCGTAGTAACGACTACCCTGCGGCTTCCCTGTTCCATCTATTGGTGTTCACTGGACCCTATGATCACTTGGCTACATAGCTGATGCCTGCTGGACTGTTCATTAATCACGGTACTCCATTTTGTTTATTTTTTCTCGGCCCCAGCCTCGAACTCAGGCCCTGTGTGTTGTTAACCGACCCTCTCTGCCCATTCATTGCCATTTTACCTGTTGTTGTTGTCTTAGCTGATTAGCTGTTGTTGTCTTACCCGTTGTTGTCTTAGCTAGCTCTCTCCCAATCAACACCTGTGATTGCTTTATGCCTTGCTTTATGTCTCTCTCAAATGTCAATATGCCTTGTATACTGTTGTTTAGGATAGTTATCATTGTTTTAGTTTACTGCGGAGCCCCTAGTCCCACTCAGCATGCCTCAGATCCCTCTTTTGTCCCACCTCCCACATTATGCCCTGAATCTATTCTACCACGCCCAGAAATCTGCTCCTTTTACCCAATGCACTAGACGACCAGTTTTGATAGCCTTTAGCCGTACCCTCATCCTCCTCCTCTTCTGTTCCTCGGGTGATGTGGAAGTTAACCCAGGCCCTGCGTTTCCCCAGGTACTCTCTTTTTTTTCTGTAACCGAAAAGCCTTGGTTTCATGCATGTTAACCTCTTAAGGAGCAGCAAGGAGCGCTGGGGCGCTAGCGCCCCACTCCCGACAGTACCCGGTGAAATGCAAGGCGCCAAATTCAAAATCCAAAAGTTGAATTATTAAACATTCATCAATATACAAGTGTTGCATAGTCATCAAAAGCGCTCTGCTTCTTGGCAATATCATAGCGTTGTCAGATTTCAAAAAGGCTTTACGTCGAAAGCACAACATTTGATTGTTTGAGGATAGCACCTCCAATATTTATGCATTAGCATGAATTCATATCCAGCGTGGGTCACACAAAACCCCTATAAGAGCTAAAAAATATCACTTACCTTTCGAAGAACTTCTGCTGAGGGCTTCCCAAGTGTCCAACGAAGACATCCAATGGTTCTTTTGTTAGAAAAAGTCATTTATAATATCCATAAATCTCAGTTTGGTTGGCGCGTTATGTTCAGAAAATCCAATGTCGAATCGCCCATTGAAACGTGAAGAGAACGCGTTCAAATTTACCTATAAACTTTTCCTAAACAAATCAAATACCAGTTAAAATGCATCCTTAGCTATCCTTTTATGAATATGAGCGATAATATTTCACTTGGATGGTCACCTATACCTTATATAAGTAAAATAAAGTGGGGCGCACAGCCAGACTCGCGCCGAGAAAACTTGTTGACATCTGAGCTACCTTGGCCATTTCCTGTACATATTCGTTCTGTTTACTCCAATCTCTCTGAGTCTTTGTATATAGACTGTTGACATCTAGTGGAAGCCATAAGTACTGCAGTCTCAGTCTTGGTTACAAATGGATTCAATAGGGAGTGTGTCAAACAGAGCAATAGGTCACCAGAAACTGATTTCTGGATAGAAATCTCGGGTTTTCGCCTGCTATATCATTCCTGTTATACTCACAGACAATATTTTAACTGTTTTAGAAACTTCAGAGTGTTTCCTATCCAATAGTACTAATTATGCATATCCTAGTTTCTGGGCCTGAGTGGCAGGCCTTTTACTTTGGGCACGCCAGACTCTCCAAAACCGACACCTCAGCTGCCGCTCTCTAAGAAGTTAACAGCAGAAGCCTCCTCCCTAAGTTTGTTTTACTTACTGCTTTAGCACACTCCACCAACCCTGATGTCCTTGCCATGTCTGAATCCTGACTTAGGAAGGCCACCAAAAATTATGAGATTTCCATACCCAACTATAACATTTTCTGTCAAGATAGAACTGACAAAGGGGGAAGAGTTGCAATCTACTGCAGAGATAGCCTGCAAAGTTCTGTCATACTTTCCAGGTCTATGCCCAAACAGTTTGAGCTTCTAATAAAAAAATTTGATCTCTCCAGAAATAAGTCTCTCACTGTTCCCTCCTGTTATAGACCACCCTCAGCTCCCAGCTGCGCCCTGGACACCATATTCGAATTGATTGCCCCCGTCTATCTTCAGAGTTCATTCTGTTAGGTGACCTAAACTGGGATATGCTTAACACCAGTCCTACAATCTAAGCTAGATTCCCTCAATCTCACACAAATTATCAAGGAACCCACCAGGTACAACCCTAAATCCGTAAACATGGGCACCCTCATAGATATTATCCTGACCAACTTGCCCTCCAAATACACTGCTGTTTTCAATCAGGATCTCAGCGATCACTGCCTCATTGCCTGCATCCGCTATGGGTCCGCGGTCAAATGACCACCCCTCATCACTGTCAAACGCTCCGTAAAACACTTCTGCGAGCAGACCTTTCTAATGGACCTGGCCCGGGTATCCTGGAAGGATATTGACCTCATCCCGTCAGTCGAGGATGCCTGGTTGTTCTTTAAAAGTAATTTCCTCACCATCTTAAATAAAAATGCCCCTTTCAAAAAATGTAGAAGTAAGAACAGATATAGCCCTTGGTCACTCCAGACCTGACTGCCCTTGACCAGCACAAAAACATCCTGTGGCAGACTGCACTAGCATCGAATAGTCCCTGCGATATGCAACTTTTCAGGGAAGTCAGGAACCAATACACGCTGTCAGTCAGGAAAGCAAAGGCTTTTTCAAACAGAAATGTGCATCCTGTAGCTCTAACTCCAAAAAGTTTTGGGACACTGTAAAGTCCATGGAGAATAAGAGCACCTCCTCCCAGCTGCCCACTGCACTGAGGCTAGGTAACACTGTCACCACCGATAAATCCACGATAATTGAGAATTTCAATAGGCATTTCTCTACGGCTGGCCATGCTTTCCTCCTGGCTACCCCAACCCCGGCCAACAGCTCCGCACCCCCCGCAGCTACTTGCCCAAGCCTCCGCTTCTCCTTCACCCAAATCCAGATAGCAGATGTTCTGAAAGAGCTGCAAAACCTGGACCTGTACAAATCAGCTGGGCTAGACAATCTGGACCCTCTCTTTCTAAAACTATCCGCTTCCATTGTTGCAACCCCTATTACTAGTCCGTTCAACCTTTCTTTTGTATCGTCTGAGATTCCTAAAGATTGTAAAGCTGCCGCGGTCACCCCCCTCTCCAAAGAGGGTGACACTCTAGACCCAAACTGTTATAGACCTATATCCATCCTGCCCTGCCTTTCTAAAGTCTTTGAAAGCCATGTAAATAAACAGATCAGTGACCATTTCGAATCCCACCTTCTCCGCTGTGCAATCCGGTTCCCGAGCTGGTCACGGGTTCACCTCAGCCACGCTCAAGGTAATAAACAATATCATAACCGCCATCGATGAAATACAGTACTGTGCAGCCATCTTCATCGACCTGGCCAAGGCTTTTGACTCTGTCAATCACCGTATTCTTATCGGCAGACTCAACAGCCTTGGTTTCTCAAATGACTGCCTTGCCTGGTTCACCAACTACTTGTCAGACAGAGTTCAGTGTGTCAAATCGGAGGGCCTGTTGTCTGGACCTCTGGCAGTCTCTATGGGGATACCACAGAGTTCAATTCTCGGGCCGACTCTTTTTTTCTCTGTATATATCAATGATGTCGCTCTTGCTGCGGGTGATTCCCTGATCCACCTCTACGCAGACGACACCATTCTGTATACATCTGGCCCTTCTTTGGACACTGTGTTATCTTCTTAGGGAGCAGCAAGGTGATTTGGGGCGCTAGCGCCCCACTCCCGACACTACCAGGTGAAATGCAAGGCAAAATCCAAAAGTTGAATTATTAAACATGCACCAATATACAAGTGTTTCATACTCATCAAAAGCTCTGCTTCTTGGCAATATCACAGCGTTGTCGGATTCAAAAACGCTTTACGGCGAAAGCACTACATTTGATTGTTTGAGGGTAGCACCATATTTTCCATAACCATGAAATCTTTAGCCAGCGCGGCGGTCGATAGAAAATGCATTTCACAGGGAAAACCTGTGCCTTACCTTTTTGTAGAACTTCTGCAGAGGTCTTCCTAAGTGTCCAACGAAGACAATCCATGGGTATTTGGTTAGAAAAAGTAATTTATTATATCCATAAATCTCCGTTTGGTTGGCGCCTTGTGTTCAGAAAATCCAATGTGAAGAGAACGCGTTCAACTAAACCTATAAACGTTTCCTCAACAAAACAAAAACCAATTAAAATGCATCCTTAGCTTATCTTTTATGAATAAAAGTGATAATCTTTCACTTGGATGGTCACCTAAATGTTATATAAGTCAAATAAAGTGGACCGCTCAGCCAAACGTGCACCCAAAAACGCAACTGAAAAAGAGGTCCCCTCACCAAAACCCCTACCTATTGAACACATTGGTTCCGATTGCCATGAAACTTTACCTATACACTGCTGACATCCAGTGGAAGCAATAGGTACTACATTCAGTGTCCTGGTATAAAGAGTTTTCAAGAGGCAGTCTCTCTAAGTGAGCCATAAGTCACCAGAATGACATTTCCGGATGGAATTTTCTCTGGTTTTTGCCTGCCAAATGAGTTCTGTTACATTCACAGACAAAATGTTAACACTTTTGGAAATCTCAGAGTGTTTCCTATCCAATAGTACTAATTATGTGCATATCCTATTTTCTGGGCCTGGGTGGGAGGCATTTTACTTTGGGCACGCCATACTCTCCAAAACCGTCACCTCTGGTGCCGCTCCCCTAACAAGTTAACAAACCTCCAAACGAGCTTCAATGCCATACAACACTCCTTCCGTGGCCTCCAACTGTTCTTAAACGCTAGTAAAACCAAATGCATGCTTATCAACTGTTCGCTGCCCCCACCCGCCCGCCCGACTAGCATCACTACTCTGGACGGTTCTGACTTAGAATATATGGACAACTACAAATACCTAGGTGTCTTTCTAGACTGTAAACTCTCCTTCCAGACTCATTTTAAACATCTCCAATCCAAAATGAAATCTAGAATTGGCTTCCTATTTCGCAACAAAGCCTCCTTCACTCACACCGCCAAACAGATCCTCGTAAAAACTGACTATCCTACCGATCCTCGACTTTGGCGATGTCATTTACAAAATAGCCTCCAATACTCTACTCAGCAAACTGGATGCAGTCTATCACAGTGCCATCCCTTTTGTCACCAAAGCCCAATATACCACCCATCACTGCAACCTGTGTGCTCTAGTCGGCTGGCCCTCGCTACATATTCGTCGCCAGACCCACTGCCTCCAGGTCATCTATAAGTCTATGCTAGGTAAATCTCTGCCTTATCTCAGCTCACTGGTCACGATAACAACACCCACCCGTAGCACGCGCTCCAGCAGGTATATCTCATCTGTGAATGTTTGAACATCTTGGCCATGTTCTGTTATAATCTCCACCCGGCACAACCAGAAGACAACTGGCCACCCCTCAGAGACTGGTTCCTCTCTAGGTTTCTTCCTAGGCTCCTGCCTTTCTAGGGAGTTATTCCTAGCCACTGTGGATCCACATCTGCATTGCTTGCTGTTTGGGGTTTTAGGCAGCATTTCTGTGTAGCACTTTGTGACATCGGCTGATGTAAAAATGGGCTTTATAAATACATTTGATTGATTGATTGACTGAGCTAGGCTGAAACACCTGAATTGTGGAGCTGCCTTACTCAAAAAAGTAAAGAATTGAATATTTCTATGTGGCTTTATTAGTGATTTTTTTTTTTTTTTCAAAACATTTTTTTGCAAACCGATATGTGACATGCATTAACGCCAAAATAATATGCAGGTGGGGCTCTGCTCCACCTGCCCTGAATGACGGGTCGACACTGGACGCAGGCAGTATAGGAGCATCAAGTAAAAACTGACCAAAAGCTTCTACCCCCACACAATCAGGCTGCTGAATAGCCACCTCTAGGCAACTACCTGCTCCCCCACTCCTCCCACAGTTCCAAATATATACAGTACCAGTTAAAGGTTTAGACACACCTACTCATTCAAGGGTTTTTCTTTATTTTGACTATTTTCTACATTGTAGAATAATAGTGAAGACATCAAAACTATGAAATAACACACATGGAATAATGTAATAACCAAAAAAGTGTTTTAGATTTTAGATTCTTCAAAGTAGCCACCTTTTGGCTTGATGACAGCTTTGTAAACTCTTGGCATTCTCTCAACCAGCTTCACCTGGAATGCTTTTCCAACAGTCTTGAAGGAGTTCCAAAATATGCTTTTTCTTCACTCAGCGGTCCAACTCATCCCAAACCATCTCAATTGGGTTGAGGTTGGGTGATTGTGGAGGCCAGGTTATTTGATTCAGCACTCAATCACTGTCTTTGGTGAAATAGCCCTTACACAGCCTGGGGGTGTGTTTTGGGTCATTGTTCTGTTGAAAAACAAATGATAGTCCCACTAAGTGCAAACCAGATGGGATGGCGTATTGCTGCAGAATGCTGCGTTAGCCATGCTGGTTAAGTATGCCTTGAGTTCTAAATAAATCACTAACAATGGCACCAACTAAGAACACCCAAACCATCACACCTCCTCCATGCTTCACGGTGGGAACCACACATGCGGAGATCATCCGTTCACCTACTCTGTGTCTCACAAAGACACGGCAGTTGGAACCAACAATCTCAAATTTGCACCGGTCTTATGTAAATTGCTCATGTTTCTTGGGCCAAGCAAGTCTCTTCTTATTATTGGTGTCCTTTAGTAGTGGTCTTTTGCAACAATTCGACCACGAAGGCCTGATTCACACAGTCTCTGCAGCAGAGGTAACTCTGGGTCTTCCTTCCTGTGGCAATCCTCATGATTTTTATGCCTGCACTTGAAGAAACTTTAAAGTTCTTGAAATGTTCCGTATTGACTGACCTTCATGTCTTAAAGTAATGATGGACTGTCGTTTCTCTTTGCTTATTTGAGATATTCTTGCCATACTACTGACTTGGCCTTTTACCAAATAGGGCTATCTTCTGTATACCAACACTACCTTGTCACAACACAAATTATTGGCTCAAACGCATTAAGAAGGAAATAAATTCCACAAATTAACTTTTAACAATGGACACCTATTAATTGAAATACATTCCAGGTGATAACCTCATGAAACTGGTTGAGAGAATGCCAAGACTGTGCAATCTGTCATCAAGGAAAAGGGTGGCTACTTTGAAGAAATATATTTTGATTTGTTTAACACTTTTTTGGTTACTACATGATTCCACATGTGTTATTTCATAGTTTTGATGTCTTCACTATTATTCTACAAGGTAGAAAATAGTAAAAATAAAGAAAACCCATTGAATGAGTAGGTGTGTCCAAACTTTTGACTGGTACTGGATATACGGTGACTTCGGAAAGTATTCAGACCCCTTCACTTTTTCCACATTTTGTTACGTTACAGCCTATTTCTAAAATGTATTAAATAAAAAAAATCCTCAGCTGTCTACACGCAATACCCTATAATGACAAAGCGAAAAAAGGTAATTTAGATTTTTTTGCAAATGTATTAAGAATAACAAGTAATCAGTCCCTTTGCTATGAGACTCGATATTGAGCTTAGGTGCATCCTGTTTTATTGATCACCCCTAAAATGATTCTACAACTTGATTGGAGTCTACCTGTGGTAAATTCTATGAATTGGACATGATTTGGAAAGGCACACACTATATATAAGTTCCCACAGTTGACAGTGCATGGAGCTTTGAGACAGGATTGTGTCGAGGCACAGATCTGGCAAAGGGTACCAAAACATTTATGCAGCATTGAAGGTCCCCAAGACCACAGTGGCCTCCATCATTCTTAAATGGAAGAAATTTGGATCCCCCAAGACTCTTCCTAGAGCTGGCCACCCAGCCAAAGTGAGCAATCGGGGGAGAAGGGCCTTGGTCAGGGAGGTGACCAAGAACCAACCCGATGATCATTCTGACAGAGCTCTAGAGTTTCTCTGTGGAGATAGGAGAACCTTCCAGAAGGACAACCATCTCTGCAGCACTCCACCAACCAGGTCTTTATGGTAGAGTGGCTACATGAAAGCCACTACTCAGTAAAAGACAAATGACAGCCCACTTGGAGTTTGCCATAAGGCACCTAAAGACCATGAGAAACAAGATTCGCTGGTCTGATGAAACCAAGATTAAACTCTTTGGCATGGAGAAACCTGAAAATAGCTGTGCAGCAACACTCCCCATCCAACCTGACAGAACTTGGAAAAAAAAACAAAGTAACAAAATATGGAAAAAGTCAAGGGGTCTGAATACTTTCTGAATCAACTGTGTTATTATTTGTATTATTGTTTCATTCACTTTCCCCCATTCTCCTCCACCTATGGACATCCCCCTCTGAGACATTCTGTCCCCCCACTGTTGGAGCTCGGAGCTTAAGAACTTCACTGTACCCTGTGCATGTGACTGATAAAGTCATCAAAATGTATCTAAATCTAAAGATGAATGGCAATGAATTAAGTTTATTTGGAGCCGACATTATGAGTATCAGGATGATAGATTCAATACAATGGCCTAGACGACAAGATTAGACAGAGATAGGAAAGAGAGTAGGAAAGTACAAATGAAAGTGTGTCGAAATACTTATTTCCCTCATTAAAATGCAAATCAATTTATAACATTTTTCACATGCGTTTTTCTGGATTCTTTTGTTGTTATTCTGTCTCTCACTGTTCAAATAAACCTACCATTAAAATTATAGACTGATCATTTCTTTGTCAGTGGGCAAACGTACAAAATCAGCAGGGGATCAAAAATCTTTTTTTCCCCTCACTGTAGGTGAAGTGTGTCAGGGTGATATAAATAGAAATGGGTGCTGGTAATCCCTACTGCTTTAACATTAATACCTAATGTGTTCTGGGAAGACGACAAGACTTAAGACACGGCTGCTGGCTAAACCACAACTGTAGAAGGTAAGGCTTCTGACGAACATGTAGGGAAGAGTGGGGGTAAGCTGAGCCACCACTGTTTCTAGAAAACAACACACAAAATGCATCATTTTAACAAATATTTAGGAAGAGGTCATAATTTCATGGAGTCTGTGAAAGAAGAAACCACATGTAAAAAGCAAGTTAGGTACAAAAAAAAGCTTTTCACCAAGTCAAATGAATATATTGTGTTAGAGGTTTCATAATGCTTGATTCTAAACCAGTAGATCATTTTAAGATTGTTCTATACATCAGTTGGGGTCTCTATAAGCTTCAATACGAGGTCCTAAAACTTGCATGAAAATGCATCCTTTAGCTGTTGGCTAATATAGTCAAAATGTTTGCCTTGGGGTAAGTTGAGCCAATTGCCATGGGGTAAATTGAGCCAATGGTTGAGCCAAAGAGAAGTTAAGTTAATTGAAGTGTTTTCTTCCCAGGTGTAATGCAAGGCATTATTGCTGGGATATGAGGTAACAACAGGGCCTGGCCCATGTTAAAGTGTTTTAAAGAGTAAAAAGTGCTTGTTAGGTGTTATGCCATGTTAAAATATGCTTAAAATAAAAATTGTATAAAGGTAGTGGTAATATTTCATTCAGTACAGAAATTTGTAGGTAGCTCAACTTATCGCAAACCCGGGGTAAGTTGTGCCAAGAGACCAATTTTTTTGGGGGAACAACCTATGTTTTCAAAACTGTAATGTTTACATTAATTCTGATTATATCCAGGGATACACAACGTCCTGAAATATATGTATTGTATATATCTTTATTAGAAACAATACTATATTTCCCTTGACGGAGTGATGCTGAATGTAAAAAAATGGCTCAACTTACCCCATTCACCCCTACAGGGTCCCTTCAAAACATACTCTACCAGAGCTGACCCTCTGGGCTTTGGCGAATTCTGTATTTTTCCATATCTGCATCCCAAATACCAGTCTATTCATGGCACTGAACAGAACTGCAATTGATCATTCAATGAGGTTTTATTGAAAAAAGAACAATATAATAAATCGCATGTACAATAATAATAACAATAATATTATGAATAATATAAAAATCTGTACATTCCGTTGTTCTGCAGTACAACTGGAAGACTCTGATACAAAATGACAGGGAGGGCGGGGGTCTATGTACAAGAAAAGGAAGGTTGTAGCCTAACGACCTTTAGCCATTGATTGAAAATAAAAGAAATAGGAGACAGATTTGTCATAATGCAAACTCTACAGGCTTTCAATACACCTTACTAACATGCCTGGGATACAGTACTGTTGGCTTATTAAACCATGTTTTCCAATCCAAGATTCAATACACCTTACTAACATGCCTGGGATACAGTACTGTTGGCTTATTAAACCATGTTTTGCAATCCAAGATTCAATACACCTTACTAACATGCCTGGGATACAGTACTGTTGGCTTATTAAACCATGTTTTGCAATCCAAGATTCAATACACCTTACTAACATGCCTGGGATACAGTACTGTTGGCTTATTAAACCATGTTTTACAATCCAAGATTCCCTAGTAAAACAACAAACATTTTATAATGAAAAATAAAATACTATTTGTTAAGGCATGGCAATCCATAGACCTACTCTGGATGTAAATACAAATGCATGAACAGCATGTATGACAGAGGGGTATATGTATTGTCTTTTAGTCTATCCTTATTTAAAGAGCCTATAGGTGAAGACGTACTCTTTTTGTGATGTCAGAATAGTGGCCGATTGTAAAGTACTAAGAATTTTTTGGGGATATTTTTGTTGTTTTACTTAAAAATGATTTTGAACAAAAAAATGGAAGTATTGTAACACTGTTATGTTCTGTCACTGTTACTGGTCTAGTCTAGGGCCTAGAACCTGGCTTACATGTTTAGCTTTGAATATGAAAACGATGGTAAAACTTTACTGAAGCCTTGGCATCATAAGAGCCATTAATAACTGTGTCTATCATGACTGTTACCACGGGGATATTGATGAAGTATTATGTTGAATGACTTCCAATTCAGTTCAACAAACATCTCTAAAATGATAACAGATGTATACAGTCATGGCCAAAAGTTTTGAGAATGACACAAATATTAATTTTCACAAAGTTTGCTGCTTCAGTGTCTTTAGATATTTTTGTCAGATGTTACTATGTAATACTGAAGTATAATTACAAGCATTTCATAAGTGTCAAAAGCTTTTATTGACAATTACATGAAGTTGATGCAAAGAGTCAATATTTGCAGTGTTGACCCTTCTTTTTCAAGACCTATGCAATCCGCCTGACTGATGGCAGCCCATTCTTGCATAATCAATGCTTGGATTTTGTCAGAATTTGTGGGTTTGTGTTTGTCCACCCACCTCTTGAGGATTGACCACAAGTTCTCAATGGGATTAAGGTCTGGGGAGTTTCCTGGCCATGGACCTAAAATATCGATGTTTAGTTCCCCGAGCCACTTAGTTATCACTTTTGCCTTATGGCAAGGTGCTCCATCATGCTGGAAAATACGTTGTTCGTCACCAAACTGTTCCTGGGTGGTTGGGAGAAGTTGCTCTCGGAGGATGTGTTGGTACCATTCTTTATTCATGGCTGTGTTCTTAGGCAAAATTGAGAGTGAGCCCACTCCCTTGGCTGAGAAGCAACCCCACACATGAATGGTCTCCGGATGCTTTACTGTTGGCATGACACAGGACTGATGGTAGCGCTCACCTTGTCTTTACCCCCCTTCTCAGCAGTTCAATCCCTGTACCATTTGCAGAATATCAGTCTGTCCCTGATGTTTTTCCTGGAGAGAAGTGGCTTCTTTGCTGCCCTTCTTGACACCAGGCCATCCTCCAAAAGTCTTTGCCTCACTGTGTGTGCAGATGCACTCACACCTGCCTGCTGCCATTCCTGAGCAAGCTCTGTACTGTTGGTGCCCCGATCCCGCAGCTGAATCAACTTTAGGAGACGGTCTTGGCGCTTGCTGGACTTTCTTGGGCGCCCTGAAGCCTTCTTCACAACAATTGAACCGCTCTCCTTGAAGTTCTTGATGATCCGATAAATGGTTGACTGAGGTGCAATCTTACTGGCAGCAATATCCTTGCCTGTGAAGCCCTTTTTGTGCAAAGCAATGATGATGGCATGTGTTTCCGTGCAGGTAACCATGGTTGACAGAGGAAGAACAATGATTCCAAGCACCACCCTCCTTTTGAAGCTTCCAGTCTGTTTTTAAAAGTCAATAAGCATGACAGAGTGATCTCCAGCCTTGTCCTCGTCAACACTCACACCTGTGTTAACGAGAGAATCACTGACATGATATCAGCTGGTCCTTTTGTGGCAGGGCTGAAATGCAGTGGAAATGTTTTTGGGGGATTCAGTTTATTTGCATGGCAAAGAGGGACTTTGCAATTAATTGCAATTCATCTGATCACTCTTCATGACACTCTGGAATATATGCAAATTGCCATCATACAAACTGAGGCAGCAGACTTTGTGTAAATGTATATTTGTGTAATTCTCAAACCTTTTGGCCACGACTGTACACGTGTTTTTCATTTACTGCTCTACATTTAATGCTCTACTTCTACCACTTATAACAAATGGATGAGACACATTATAATGATAATAATAATAATTATATTTGGCATCTTCTGTTATCAAACAAAATGCAACAACGTAGCAGCACTTTTTAAGAACATTCGTATGCTAATTTTCACTCCCCCCCTTGTCTTGTTGGTGTTGTTTGTTCAGTTCTGCTTCTTTTCGAATACTATTACCACCCTGCTAATTTCCTTCAAACAAAACAGGCATGTTTCTATTGATTTGACCAGCATTGAACGACTCTTTAAATGCATGTTATGTTGTACGTCTGTTGTGAGACCGGCTCATTTTACCAACAGTACATACACATGACCATATCTGCTTTGGATACGTACAGTATGGAAGAATGTTAATACTACAGAAACGTTTATCTAATTGATCATTTAAAAGGGGTTTTTTTTGCACTACTTTACAATGGGTGCATAGTATGTTTTCTCCGATGGAATGAATTTCTCTCTACATTGAGCTACATTTCCTTTGATGTAATTCACCAAAGATCACCAGTTCACTGCAACATGACGGTCTATTCAAAGGCTAAAACTGTTTGCGTTCACTGGAAAATTTGTGAGAAAAAGGCTGTACTGCATCTCAATTGTTTGCATTAACAATCCAAAACTTTAGAGTACTTTGGAGCTGGGTGCCCAGGATCAATTCAAAGTGCAAATTTGCTAAATAAAAATAATATTTGGTTTTCACAGAGCATAACTTTCTAAATGTCTCTGTTACTCTACGGGTAGGCATCTTTGCATGTTTTTCCCCTAGTTTCTCTGAAACGAGAAAGTAGAGAATTTGCTTATAGCAGCATTTGTTTTATATACTAAAAGGAAGATAATAGAAAAAAAAAAAAAAACTGTTGTTCTCATCTTGTTCATGATTTGCTGGACAGATAAACAGAGAGACATGCCTGCTATTTTCAAGTCATCGTAGCTAACACCCATTCCAATATGTTATACAGATGCACATTCCTTTCTATACATAGATGCTAAAGTGATACATACATTTCATTTTCTTGTGGGAACCTTTATCAATAACATTTTCCTTCCTATATGCACGTGTTTCATAGTGCTGTGCTTGCTGTAATATACAATTACATTGTTTAAAAAAAGTCCCCAGCTATCCCCTTCTCGCAGCAGTACCGTCGGCATGAACCTGTCCTTCACCCAAGGCCCAGCTCAGCTCAATGTCCTTTACCCAAGGCCCAGCTCAGCAAAATGTCCTTTACCCAAGACCCAGCTCAGCTCAATGGCCTTTACCCAATGTCCAGCTCAGCTCAATGTCCTTTACACTAGGCCCAGCTCAGCTCAATGTGCCATTTATAAAAACTAGAGGTTATTCTAGAATCAGAATCTTCTTCTCTGTGAGGTGGTCTGTAGTCTCTGCACAGTCATATTTCAGATTCTCGTCTCAGGGGCCTGGACTCTAGTGGCACAGTGGCCTGGTGATGCTCTGAGTCTGACATGTTGTCTGTCTGGGTTACATCTGGGCCCACGCTACCCCCGTTCCCCTCGTCCATCTCCTCTTTGTTAGTCAGCGCCACCTCGTTCTCGTAACAGAAGGAGTTGGAGCCGGACAGGATGTATTTTTTCTCAGCCAGGTCTCTGGCGCTGCACAGCGGGGTGCTGGGAACTTCGTAAGTCTTATGAAAACGAGAGTAGTCCACCTTGTAGTAGCTCTTCTCCTCGAAGAGCACCGGCTCGAAGCGGTGGCCCCACAGGATCTCGCTGGCCAGGTAGGAGCTGCGGCACTGCGTGGTCATGGCCGTGGCCTCCACCATCCCTTCCAGGATCACCACAATCTCGAACTCAGACGTCTCCAGCTCTTGCTTGCTCATGTTATAGAATGGGCTGTCCTCGTCGATCTCGTGGACGATGGTGATGGGCGACACCAGGAAGATACGGTCGACTCCGCTGTCGAAGCCCACATCAATGTCCATCTGGTCCAGAGGAATGAACTCCCCCTCTGCTGTGGTGCGCGACTTGAGGAGGTGGGCGCGCACGTGGGCCTCCACCAGGTGGCTCTTCCTCAGGTTGCCCACGCGCCACATCAGACACAGCTTGTTGTCCCTCATGGCCACTGTAGCGTTGTGGCTGAACACCAGCGTCTCGTTCCTCTTCTTGGGCTTGGCCATCTTGGCCATGACGGCGCCGATGATGAAGGCGTCGATAATGCAGCCCACAATGCTCTGGAAGACCACCATGAAGACCGCCACGGGACACTCGTCGGTGACGTAGCGGTAGCCGTAGCCGATGGTGGTCTGGGTCTCGATGGAAAAGAGGAAGGCTGCAGTGAAACTGCTCACGTTGGAGACGCACTTCTGGGAATCGTTCTCCAAGTCCCCGTGGAAGATAGCGACCAGCCAGAAGACGCAGCCGAAGAACAGCCATGACAGGAGGAAGGCAAGGCAGAAGATGACAAACATCCACCGCCAGCGGATGTCCACGCATGTCGTGAAGATGTCAGCGAGGTAACGCTGGCCTTTCTCTGAGACATTGATGAACTGCACATTGCAGTGACCGTCCTTCTTGACGAAGCGGCTCTGGGGCTGGTGCCGCGTGTGCACCTTGCCCTTGCCATTCCCATACCCGTTGGGCACTGCCACGGTGGCCAACTTCATACCGTGCTCCTCGGTTGACACTATGCTGTAGCGGTTGGCTCGCACACTTCCCATCACCTCGTTCTGGTGGGAGGGCTGTGGCGCTGCTTCTGCTTTGGAAAACAGTCTGAGTTTCTGGAAGAAGCGTTGGAGAAACAGTTTCGAAACACTAACGGGACCAACTAAAGCAGAAAATGGGGGTGGTGAAGTGAGGCGGACGGAGGAAAGGAGGGAGGAGGAGATAAAGCCTCTCTCTTGGTCCTCGACGGCCTCTAGCTTGACTGCAACCAGGGAGAGGTCCGAGAGGTTGAGTAGAGCTCTCTCATCAGGCAGCCGGACCTCACCAATGACGTATGCTGGGGGAAAAAGGGAGAGAAAGGTTTTAGACTTGCTGATGGAGAGGAAAAACAGATAACATGAGTCTTGATACATGAAATACCACCAACTGTCATGAATGATTATTTCAATATCCAATCGATTACTCTGTCGTGTGTGAAGCCTGAGAAAACAATCAAATACTGTATACCCAAGGGCAAGAACACACACGTCTCCTCATGCCAACAATATTTCAATCAGTTATGACAACAGTCATATTTAACCCCTATCCTGGCTTCTCCACTCTCTATTGAGAGAGGTCAGGGAGCAACGGGAGCGATGTCCCATTGATGGTCAGTCACAAAGCATACTTGTTTTTTGTTGCCCACAGAGTGTCGACAAGATCATTTGTTGGATTGTGGGTTGCGGTGTTTCTACAGGGATCACATGCACTCATGGTTTCTTTGAACCCCCCACAGCTCTTGAACTACCATTACTGTTTCTAAAAAAGTATAGATAAATGATAACTAATCATGCTCAGACGCACGTATCACCATTGATATTTAATATTTCTGCTGCACAACAACAGACAGTAAGTTTCTTGCAACATGGAAGAGGAAATAACAGTCTTGTTAAAGCAGCAAATGAACGACTGCCTTCAGTTTAATACTCCTTTACAAGTAGACCCGTCACTTCCACTCTGTGAAGACGGTCTTATACTGTCTGTCACACCAGCCTGTTTGTCAAATTGCACGGTGCATGAACAAATCCTACTGCCTCATTGCCCACTGGTGCGTTCTTAATATCCATTTTCACATACCTTGCTAATCACAACCTTGGAAAGATGGAAAATGTTTTGTTGCTTGAATGTAAGCTACTGTGCCACATCACTTGGCCAACCGACCAAACGGGCTCTTTTCTTGAATGTCTGGAAACTTTCTAAGGCTCAAGCTTGGTGTTTTCAGGTCGTAATGAGGTACTTTAATGGGGTGTCAATTGTACAGAAATAACTGTTATTCCCTTTGCTGTGTGACTTGATTATATTCATGCTTGTGGAGACTTTCCGATTAGTGATGACTTGACTTAACTTAAGACACTAGACCTACATGCATAGAAACATATATTATACTGAACTGAGTTACAGTTCATGTAAGGAAATCAGTCAATTTAAATAAATTAAATATTCCGTAATCTATGGATTTCACACGACTGGGCAGGGCCGCAGCCATGGGTGGGCCGGACTCCAATCAGAATTACTTTTTGCCAACAAAAAGGGCTTTATTACAGAAATACTCTTCAGTTTCATCAGCTGGCTGGTTGGCTGGTCTCAGATGAACCCGCAGGTAAAGAAGCCGGATCTAGAGGTCCTGGGACGTACTGCCAAATTCTCGAAAATGACACTGGAGGCGGTTTATGATAGAGAAATGAACATTCAATTCCCTGGCAACAGTTCTGGGTGACATTCCTGCAGTCAGCACGCCAATTGCACGCTCCCTCAAAACTTAAGACATCTGTGGCAGTGTGTTGTGTAACAAAACTTCACATTTTAGAGTGGCCTTGTATTGTCCCTGGCACAAGGTGCACCTGTGTAATGATCATGCTGTTTAATCAGCTCTTGATATGCCACACCTGTCAGGTGGATGGATTATCTTGGAAAAGGAGAAATACTCACTAACAAGGATGTAAACAGAGAAATAAGCTTGTTGTGTAAATGGAACCTTTTGGAGATCTTTTAGTTCAGCTCATGGAACATGGGACCATCGCTTTACATGTTGCGTTTATATGTTTGTTCAGTATAGTATAATGTGCAGGAATGAATATTTACTGTTGGAAATGTGAACATAAAAGTGTACACAGGCCTCTCTCTCTCTCTCTCTCTCTCTCGCTCTCTCTCTCTCTCTCTGGGTGTACTTGAGTACAGCAGCATAGCTTGTTGACTCACAGAGTCCTCTGGGACTTCATCGTCTCTCAGCAGCATAATAGCTGTCCTGTGAGGATTCTGTCTCTGGCACTACAGAAACACCACTCATTAGAGAGAGCCCTGCCTGCCTGTGTCTGAAGTGTTATACATGTTCTAGACCTCGCTGTCCTAGCAACCAACCATGGTTGCAACGAACACTGTGGACTCTTCTGTTATGTTTTTCTTTGGGGGATGGCGTTTTATCCAAAAAATGTGTTTAAATTGTTTAAAAAATAATTTTGGGAGATTTGGTGATATGAGAGTCAGTGATGAAAAGGTATGTGAGTGCGTGAGTAAAATATATATTTATTTGTGTTCTTTAACATGTAAAGGTGAAGAGATATCTTTTACTTTTAACGTTAAAGGACATTAAGAAAAGCTATAGCTTTTCTTCTTGCTTCCCTTTTGCAAAACTGAAATCACCAAATATAATGATTTTGACTCGTGAAATGTGAATAGATATGAATAGACTACAGTCTCTGTTAAGTCAATTTACTAACATTTCTCCAGTGTGTAGACTGCCTTCAGATATTTCCCCTCATGTTTGTAAAAAATTGTTTATAGAGTGGTATCTGCAGTATCAGATCCTAGAATTTGTCCTTAAATATCTCTTATTAAATTGGATCTCACATAGCATGTTGGTGGGGAGTAGAGTCAGGAGGAACTCTGTCATCAAACATGGGCACTATTTTGGGAATTCTGGATTGTTTACAGTAATTACTAATTAGACATGCAGAGTCAGTCTGCATCACAACCCCTCCTCAATCAACAATGCAGAGTCAGTCTGCATCACAACCTCTCCTCAATCAACAATGCAGAGTCAGTCTGCATCACGACCCCTCCTCAATCAACAATGCAGAGTCAGTCTGCATCACAACCTCTCCTCAATCAACAATGCAGAGTCAGTCTGCATCACAACCTCTCCTCAATCAACAATGCAGAGTCAGTCGGCATCACAACCTCTCCTCAATCAACAATGCAGAGTCAGTCTGCATCACAACCTCTCCTCAATCAACAATGCAGAGTCAGTCTGCATCACAACCTCTCCTCAATCAACAATGCAGAGTCAGTCTGCATCACAACCTCTCCTCAATCAACAATGCAGAGTCAGTCGGCATCACAACCTCTCCTCAATCACCACCAGTTAGGATGACTGTGCAGTTTACAATGTACATGATTAACATGAGCTTTTACCGCCAACTAAATAAGTATCTTTCCAACTTGTACTAGTCTGTTTTCAGACAGAGTGACGTGAATAGAAATTAATATGGCTATGTTTTGTTTGCTTTGTGGGTTGAGAGGACACTTAATGGAAAATGATTACAGACATGTTGAATTTTGTATTGTCTTTTAGTAACATCAATAGATGCTATTTTCCCATCTGTTGCTATGACACCATGATAACAGAATGGAAAAGCATGACTGTTTACTGTTCTATCATAGCCCCTTGTTTGATCAGTGGGATAATTATGTTCTGTGGAAAATTGAATCCCTCTGATCTTTGATTGAATTAGTACTGCTGGACTGGCCTAATCTGAGAGGTGTATATACGGTGCCAATATTCACACTCTGGAAACAATGTCCTGGTTGAAGTATCCTGCAGAAACATAACTTACAGAATGTATTGTAACTCCCTGACCCGCTGCCAGCGCATAGTCATTTACGGTCAACTTGAGGATGGTCTTGTTGCACAGCTACCTCTGGGCCACACACAAAAGAAGCAATGTCTCATCTAGGACTATCATTTTAAATGCCCAGTGCAGTCAAAAAACATGATTTTCCTGTTTCATTTATACATATATTTCCACACTATGAGGCTGGAATAATACCGTGAATTTGTGAAAATGATGATGATGCCTTTTTAGTGTAAGAGTTGCTTGAAAATACATTTCTGTCTGTTTTGGTGGAATGGAGCTTTGGCCTGCCTGGTAAATTAGTTAATAGACCAATAAGAAAGAGAGTTCCAAACCTTTCTGCCAATAACAGCTAGTCTTCAGTTTTCCCCTCCCCACTCAGACTGCTCCCAGACAGTCTTAGTTAAATTATTGCTTGAGAAATTGCTCTTTGCTAAGAAGATATTTTAATGTTTATTTTTTGATCATTTCGATTGAAAACAATAGCAGTAAGGTACCTAATTGTTACCCAGAAATGATTTGATATTGAGATAAAAAAAAAAACGGTTGCAATGGACCTTTAACATAGAATAAAGAATGTGGCTCCAGACTCCAAGCAGCACTCGAAATGTAGCACATGCCAACGAGAAATGCGAACAGGTGCGGGCTAAAAAACGGGAACCGACTGAGTGACGCAATCTCTCATACATCGTTCAAACATTCCATCCATACCGTTATAAATTGTACACGAATGTACGTTTACATGGAAAAAGCTATACGAATAACACTGATTGCATCACAAATTGTAACTTTGGGGATGTTTCAGCCTATGTTTGTGAGCAGTGTATTACAACATAACTGTATGAATCAGCTGGACGCATAAACATGACATATTTTTGCAATTAACATGTATTATTATGGATTTAAAACAGGTTTGCTGAAATGATATGCATTAATAAACAATGAAAAGTCCTGCTCTGCAAGCTTCCAGCCACAGTGGGTATGACTGTCCGAAAGTCGGCGGGTGCCTACAGCGCAGCGCATCCATTCAATGGAGCGCACTCCAAGTGCGACTGTCCCAACATTCTCAAATATAGATAAATTAAAATAAACAGTAGTCTATGCCATGCAGAATCGTCAACTTCCCCATACGTTTGATACAAATAGCTACAAAGAGGTTGTTAAACCTTACCTGTTGCACATTTATAGACCGGGACAAAATCAAAAGTTAGTTGAAATTATATTCCAGAAGATATGTCCGCTGGTAAACACTTTTCAAAAGCGTTTGTTTCTGTTTTGGAGTAATGTTGCCTTCTTGTTATGATGACAGCGAGAACTGAAACTCGTGTCCCTCGTGTCAATGAAATGACTGGTCTTAATAATGTGCTTAGCAAATAGTTCTCCAAAGCAATTTAAATAGCGTATACCGGCATGCTCCGCCTTCTGGACTCTACCCAGCCAATAGTATTACAGAGAGGAAGAACGCGTTGATGTAGGCTGATACATTTACACTGACGTATGAAACCGTGTGAGTGAAAATTCATAGGCTACAAACCGCAAGTAATGTTTTGGGAGACACATGTCAGGGGTTTGGATAGGAGGGTCATGCGTAACAACAAATGGGTTGTTTAGTGGTGCTTATTCATATTGATGATCGATTGTTCGTTTTTGGGTTGCTCATCTCATTTTAGGCAGAACACAGGAACATATTTTCCTAGTCTAAAAACACCACGGGGAAAAGGGGACAAGTTATATATTTCAACTTCTCCCCGACCAGTCTGTAATACCTACGTTTCAAGCCGACCACAATAGTCCCTGTGCCCAAGAACGCCAAGGTAACCTGTCTAAATTACTATCACCTGTAGTGCTTATATACATAGCCATGAAATGCTTTGAAAGGCTGGTCATGGCTCACATTGACGCCATCATTCCAGACATCATGGACCCACTTCAATTCGTATACTGCTCCAACAGTTCTACATACACCACTATCTCTATTGCACTCCACACTGCCCTCTCCCACCTGGATAAGAGGAACACCTACACTGTAACAAGTTGCTGTACATTTACAGCAAAATGGTTTACAGTCAGTTATTGTAACTTTATATTATAGTGTAGTACTGTAAAGAGCAATGCATTATGGTGTCTCAACGGCATTCCGCTACACTGCTGAAAAATGACAGTAAACTACTGTATTACCTGTTTTGCTGTATATTTACAGCAGCATACTGTGCGTTGTGGGTGGCGAAAGAATCTCTGGCTCATGAACATATTTCAAGGCATGCCTTGTACAAGGCTATATGTATTGCATTTGTGAGAATGCTGTACCCCACATAATACAGTGCCATACTGTGCTTTTGACTTCTACGGTTATTTACTGGCTACTGTGCTGCCAGTAATTTACTGTAATTCAGTACCATCCCACAGAATACATTACCGTAACCTTTTGTGGGTGCACGGTATTGATGTGGCTCATTAACACATACTGAGGCATCCCTTGTAAGTGGCTACACTTGTTGCACACGTTGGTGAGACTGATGTACCAATTTAAGTGATATCTGGTAGTAGTTCCCTAACAATTCAATGTACTGAACAAAAATATAAATGCAACATGTAAAGTGTTGGTCCCATGTTTCATGAGCTGAAATAAAAGATTTCAAAAAATTTCCAGACGCACAAAAAGCGTATTTCTCTCAAATGTTGTGTACAAATGTGTTTACATCCCTGTTAGTGCACATTTCTCCTTTGCCAAGATAATACACCTAACAGGTGTGGCTATCAAGAAGCTGATTAAACAGCATGATCATTACACAGGTGCACCTTGTGTTGGAGACAATAAAAGGCCATTCTAAAATGTGCAGTTTTGTCACACAACACAATGCCACAGATGTCTCAAGTTTTGAGGGAGTGTGCAATTGGCATGCTGACTGCAGGAATGTCCACCAATTTAAGGTTAATTTCTCTACCATAAGCCACCTCCAATGTCATTTTAGGGAATTTGGCAGTACATCCAACAGAACCGTAGACTGTGTGTAACCACTCCAGACCAGGACCTCCACATCCGACTTCTTCACCTGCGGGATCGTCTGAGACCAGCCATTAGGACAGCTGATGA
Source organism: Brachymystax lenok tsinlingensis (assembly GCA_030435695.1). Lineage (NCBI taxonomy): Eukaryota > Metazoa > Chordata > Actinopteri > Salmoniformes > Salmonidae > Brachymystax > Brachymystax lenok. Next base: position 7,197,044 of record CM059804.1, on the reverse strand, counting down.
AACGGAGGAGTGTTTCTGTCTGTAATAAAGCGCTTTTGTGGGGAAAAACTCATTCTGATTGGTTGGGCCTGGCTCCCAAGTGGGTGGGTCTATGCCCTCCCATGGCTGTGCACCTGCCCAGTCATGTGAAATCCATAGATTACGTCCTAATTTATTTATTTCAATTGACTGATTTCCTTATATGAACTGCAACTCAGTAAAATTGTTGAAATTGTTTCATATTGCATTTATATTTTGGTTTAGTATATATATATAGGGGACAGATCAGAGTCGTAGCAAGTCTCAAACCTCGAATGATTGAGTGTTTGTTTAGCCATGTCCTTTTGACCTGTTTTGCTCGGTAATTGCAGCCAGTTTGGAAGCCTTAGTTTCAGGCCTCAGGAGGTGCTATTGGTAGGCCTCAGGAGGTGCTATTGGTATATAACAACACATATTCATTGGTATGCTGTAATATATAATTATTATTCACTGTTAGCAATTGCTCTAGCTTTCTTAAAATACAATTTAACAATAACATGGTTCATTAACATATTTTGAGGCATGCCTTATAAGTGGCTATATTTGTTGCAGAATGCTGTACCAATTGACATGATAAGTGACGGTGGTACTTCCATCATTTAATGTACGTAGGTGATAGTGCAGAGTGACAGTGGGTATTATGCCATGTTGTTTTGTCACAGTCAGTTTGGAAGCCTTTGTTTAGGCCTCTAAAAGGTGTTATAAAATACTGAATATTCATGAAGATGCTGTACTATGCAAATACCTTGCAGCTAACCTGCTTGCGCTAATCCCATGTAATTACAGTAAAACACTACTAAAAAGAAACATTATTACAGTAGCCTTTACTTTCTTACTGTACAATAGGATAATTGTACAGTATTGTACCATGTCATTGCGCTGCATTTTCCAGTAATTGGTGGCAAGATACTGTGAATTACAGTAATGTAATTTGCACTAGCCAGAGATAGGCATTGGTATATTCGAACAGTATCTTCTTGCAAGATATGTTGGAAAACAATGTATCCTAAACATTTCCATTAGTGGTTACAGAACATTTTACTTGCTATGACTGTGGTATGTGGTTTTTATCAACCTTACTGTAGATGAATGCACTGACTGTAAGTCACTCTGGACAAGAGCGTCTGGTAAATGACCAAAGTGTACGAATGTACATTTGCAAAGCACACTGCTGGCTATTATTTTAATGAGCTCCACCCTCAAACTATTTGTATTTTGATCAAATTTTGTCTTGTTTGAGGGCAGAGGTAAATAGGATCATACCCAGCAGTGTGCTTTGTAATTGTTCATTTTTACATTTACATTTGGGCAATTTAGCAGACAACTTAATCCAGAGCGACATACAATACAGTCAGTGAAACTAAGGTAAACAGGAATATACCACAGTCTTAGCAAGTAAGAATATTATTTTACAGTTAGCGAGAATGTTGTAGTTAAGCGGGCTACTTGCAAGTATATATTTTATATTAGAAAATACAAAATGCATGTATTCTAATTAAACTGTTACAAAATAGGCTACATGAATTGTTGACAGGCCAGTGAAATACAATTACTAAGTAGGTATTGAACATTTTGAAATACATAAATATGTAACAGAAATACTGCCTGTTGTTGGCAATAGCTAACTGCACTCTAAATCATATTTTATTATTTTTATTTAACTGTAAATTCTAGAAATACAGCATGTTACTGTAGTCAGGTGTTCCAGTAATATGCTGTTATTTTGTGTTAAAGTAAAAGTCCTATAAATGTACAGTAATTTCCTGGCTTCTGGGGTGCCCATAATTTACTGTAAATGTACAGTAACCTACTAGCTACTGTGCTGCCAGTAATTTACTTTAAAAATTACAGGATTTTTTTTACAGTGTATGTGAGAATGCTGTTCATTGACTACAGCTCAGTGTTCAACACCATAGTGCTCTCCTAGCTCATCACTAAGCTCAGGACCTTGGGACTGAACACCTCTCTCTGAAACTGGATTCTGGACATCCTGACGGGCTGCCCCCAGCTGGTGAGTGTAGGTAGCAACACATCCACAACGCTGACCCTCAACACGGGAGCCCCCTCAGGGGTGCATGCTCAGTCACCTCCTGTACTCCCTCTTCATCCACGCCGATATCAGATATGTCTACAGTATGTCCTGGGAAAGTTTCTTGTTACTTAAACCTCATGCTAATTGCATTCGCTTAACGTTAGCTCAACCGTCCCGTGGAAGGGACACCAATCCCAAATACGTTTTAAGAAAAAACACTTTAAAGTACTACTTAAGTTTTTTTTGTACTACTTAAGCTTTACTTTACAATTTACAGTTAAAGTTGGATGTTTACAAACACTTAGGTTGGACTCATTAAAACTCGTTTTTCAACCACTCCACAAATGTATTGTTAACAAGTTCAGATACACTAAGTTGACTGTGCCTTTAATAACTTCTTAGGGTGACGGTTTTGGAGAGTCTGGCGTGCCCAAAGTAAAATGCCTGCCACTCAGGCTTAGAAAATAGGATATGCACATAATTAGTACTATTGGATAGGAAACACTCTGAAGTTTCTAAAAGTGTTAACATAATGTCTGTGAGTATAACAGAACTGATATAGCAGGCGAAAACCAGAGGAAAATCCATCCGGGAAATGCAGTTTTTGGTGACCTTTGCTCTGTTTGACACTCCCCGTTGACTTCAAGGCAATCCAGCTCCTGGATTGCAGTATCTATGGCTTCCACTAGATGTCAACAGTCTATATACAAAGACTGGGAGTGATTGGAGTAAGAAGAACGGATAGGAACAGGAAATGGTAAGGGGACCTAAAATGTCAACAAGTTTTCTCGGGCGCGAGTCTGGTGCGCGCCCCACTTTATTTTACTTATATAACGTTTAGGTGACCATCCGAGTGAAATATTATCGCTAATATTCATAAAAGGATAGCTAAGGATGCATTATAACTGGTATTTGATTTGTTTAGGAAAAGTTTATAGGTATATTTGAACGCGTTCTCTTCACGTTTCAATGGGCGATTCGACGTTGGATTTTCTGAACATAACGCGCCAACCAAACGGAGATTTATGGATATAATAAATGACTTTTTCTAACAAAAGAACCATTGGATGTCTTCGTTGGACACTTGGGAAGCCCTCCGCAGAAGTTTTTCAAACGGTAAGGGATTTGTTTTCGCTGTGAAATGGGTTTTGTGTGAACCGCGCTGGTTTATGAATTTATGCTAATGGTTAAATATTGTAGGTGCTATCCTCAAACAATCAAATGTTGTGCTATTGCCGTAAAGCCTTTTTGAAATCTGACAACGCTGTGATTTTTCCAAGAAGCAGAGCTTTTGATGACTATGCAACACCTGTATATTGATGAATGTTTAATACTAGCGCCCCCACTGCTCCCTAAGTATTAAACAGCTTTGAAAATTCCAGAAAATTATGTCATGGCTTTAGAAGCTTCTGATAGGCTGATTGACATCATTTTAGTCAATTGGAGGTGTACCTGTGGATGTATTTCAAGGCCTACCTTCAAACTCAGTGCCTCTTTGCTTGATATCATGGGGAAATCAAAAGAAATCAGCCAAGACCTCAGATTTTTCTTTTAGACCTCCACAAGTCTGGTTCATCCTTGGGAGCAATTTCTAAACGCCTGAAGGTACCACGTTCATCTGTACAAACAATAGTACGCAAGTTTAATAAACACCATGGGACCACGTGGCCGTCATACCGCTCCTAGAGATGAACGTATTTTAGTGCAAAAAGCGCAAATCAAACTTTAGAACAACAGCAAAGGACCGTGTAATGTATACAGTGATGATTTATGTGGTCAGTTGTAGTTGAGAACTTATTAAGAGTTGATACGCTTTATGGTTGTGTGGTAAATAATTGTTATTTTGATTGTATGATTGAGACTGGGTTTACACTACACTTGTATGAACGGACAAACATTGCGTGACTAAGGTCACTTGAGTTCCCTGAACTCCTTTACCAGGCTGGTCTCTTTTAGGCCCGAAGTACAGGACTTTTCAGGAGGATCCAGAGCATATTATTTGTTATATTATTATGTGTGTGTGTGATCATTTATGTTGGTAATACAACCCACGCAAAAGAATACAGTTGTTTTGAAGTTATTTCCAATGTTTTAAGGGTTTATGAAAAGTGTATGTCCATCCTGACTTTTACATGAGTCCTTTGTATTGGTGTAGACTTGACGGACCAGACGGGACTCATTCCCTCCCAAACCAAAATGAGAAATCCAATATTTTCTCTGGTAGGCACAACCTACCTGGCACCCCTACAAACAATAACCGCAAGTCAAAACCATTACAGTCTGACTTCTGGGTATGTGATGAAAGAAATAAAAGCTGAAATAAATCATTCTCTCTACTATTATTCTGACATTTCACATTCTTAAAATAAAGTGGTGATCCTAACTGACCTAAGACAGGACATTTTTACCAGGATTAAATGACAGGCATTGTGAAAAACTGAGTTTAAATGTATTTGGCTAAGGTGTATGTAAACTTCCGACTTCAACTGTATATTTTTGACTACTTTTACTTTTTAGTTTATTTTTTAATTTCACCTTTATTTAACCAGGTAGGCTAGTTGAGAACAAGTTCTCATTTACTTCACTACATTCCTAAATAAAATAATGTACTTTTTACTCCATACATTTTTCCTGACGCCCAAATGTACTTGTTACATTTTTTATGCTTAGCAGGACAGGAAAGTGGTCCAATTCACTCACTTATCAAGAGACCATCCCTGGTCATCCATCCCTACTGCCTCTGATCTGGAGGACTCACTAAACACAAATGCTTCATTAGTAAGTGATGTCTGCATGTTGTAGTGTGCCCCTGGCTATCCGCAATTTTTTATAATTTTTTTATTGTTTCGTCTGATCTTCTTATTATAAGCAATTTGAAATTATTTATACTTTTACTTTTGATACTTCAGGATATTTAAAACCAAATACTTTTACTCAAGTAGTATTTTTCTGGGTGACTTTCACTTTTATTTGAGTCATTTTCTATGACGGTATCTTTACTTTTACTCAAGTATGACAATTGGGTTCTTTTTCCACCGCTGCATATTACTTCAACTACCTCGTACCCCTGCACATTAACTTGGTACCTGTACTCCTTGTATATAGCCTCGCTATTGTTATCTATTGTTTTACTATTTTCTATTCTTATTTGCAAATGTTCTTATTTTATAACTCAGCATTGTTGGGAAAGGGCTCGTAAGTATTTCACGGTAAAGTCCACACCTGTTGTATTCGGCGCGTGACAAATACATTTTTATTCGATTTGATAAAACTCCTAAGTTTGCTCCACTGTTCAGGCAACAGGCTACTGTTACTGTCTCAGAGTAAAGAGTTTTTTTTAAATTGCCCATTATGGAGATGATGCACCGCTCCATCCCACCTGAAAATATTACCCTGCACAGGGGCGGACTGGCCATCTGTCAGTTCTGGCAAATGCCAAAAGGGCTGGACCGTCTTCTAGTTGGGTTGGCTGTTCAAAATGTACAACAACAAAAATATCTAAAACATTTTTTAAAGGGACATGGGTGATGGCTTTTGGGCCTGTTAAGATGTTTTTAATGATTTTTTTTCGCAATTTCTCTGTTGTCATAATAAAATATAATGAGCATTTACGTGATCAGTGGCCAATGGCCAGCTCCCCTACCAAGATGAGCCAGCCTGGTTTTCTGATTGGCTGAATTCACATTCAAAGTCGAACGTGCATCAGCAGAGACCCACTCTGACTCAGTCAGCAAAGATCATTGATCGTAAAAAACAGAAAGGTTAGAGAGACAAAAAAAAAAGCCTCTTAAGTCCGACGTTTGAAATTAACGACTTATTTTTCTAAAAGTTCTGTCTCTGCTGGTCCGAGTGTTGTGACAAAACAATGCACAGACAGAACACAGAGAAAGACTCACATTGACACAGATACTTTTTATAGATTTATTTAACCCTTATTTTATCAGGTAAGTTGACTGAGAACACGTTCTCATTTACAGCATCGACCTGGGGAATAGTTACAGGGGAGAGGAAGGGGGATGAATGAGCCAATTGGAAGCTGGGAATGATTAGGTGGCCATGATGGTATGAGGGCCAGATTGGGAATTTATCGGGGACACCGGGGTTAACACCCCTACTCTTACCATAAGTGCCATGGGATCTTTAGCAACCATGGAGAGTCATGTCACCCATTTAACATCCCATCCGAAAGACAGCACCCTACACAGGGCAATGTCCCCAATCACTGCCTACTGCTGCCAGTTCATATTTGGGCTGTATAGCATGTGAAATAGTAGGTGAATTTACACTTAATTAGGGAAGGGGGGGCTTCTGGGAACAAATACAATAGTGTTAGGAATAAATTCATATGATTTATGTACACTAACTTTTATGGACTCCTGAGTGGCGCAGTGGTCTAAGGCACTTTGTCTCAGTGCATAGAGGTGTCAATACAGTCCCTGGTTTGAATCCAGGCTGTGTTACATCTGGCTGTGATTGGTAGTCCCATAGGGTGGCGCCCAGTGTCGTCTGGGTTTGGCTGGTGAAGGCCGTCATTGTAAATGAGAATTTGTTCTTAACTGAGTTTCCTGTAATAGCCTGAAAATTAATTAGCATCACATACGCCGTTAGACATATGTATGAATAAGTATTACACTGAATTAATGCATAATAATTTTTAAATAATCTGGTTAAAAGTACATTCGGGGACTGTCTGTGTATTTAAATTTCTTTATCAGTTTTTGTTCGCTTCTGAATCTCAATCTCTTCAGCCAGCAAGGCAAGGTTCTGAGTGAATGAAGTCTAGTGAACTCTGATGTCGGATTACATTACATATAAAACACCATTGGACGATGAAAAGTCCCGCCTAAAATGTTATTTGCTCATCGGAGGGCCAGTCACTTCTTGGCAGAAGGATACGCATATGGATACTGTCAAACGAAGCACAACGCTGGAAATCTATCTGCATCCACAGAAACTAGTCCCATCGTTCTATGATAAACACAGAAGGTTTAATATCGAATTCAAAAGAAGAAAACATAGAGAGAGACTGCCAGTTGCTTAATGTTTTGACTGTATATGTAGCCTAATAAACACAGCTAAGTGGGCAGGGGGGAACACATTACAGGCTTCCATTTGCAATGTTAAGCAGTTAGGTTGTTATCAGTCAATATAAGCCAATGGGCAATCTATACTGGCATTTATTCAGTCATTTTCTTATTTGTCTAATATATATGTTTTTATTCCTTCACAACTAGAACGTTGCTGGGCTCAGCACAGGCAGTTTGGTCCCCTGGTCTTCTGCTCCCAGTGATGCTAGGCTTAGCAGAAAGACAGCTCAGCTGCTGCTGTCGCACAGTGGAGGTAGAAAATAAAGACAGAGACAGACATTGATGCATGTACTGCCAGTTTATTGATATTTGAGTTCAATCAATCAATCAAATTTATTTATAAAGCCCTTTTTTACATCAGCCGATGTCAACAAGTGCTATGCAGAAACCCAGCCTAAAACCCCAAACAGTATGCAATGCAGATGTAGAAGCACAGCTCTATATTGTATATGTAATAGTAATTAATCTGTATGACAGCCAGGCACTAATTTGCAATATAAGTAGTTAGGCTTTTATATGGTATTATGAGCCAACGGTCAGCTATTAGGTATTTAACAGTAATCTTTCTTCTTTATCTAATAAATGTGTTTGCTCATTCACAACTGGTATGTTGCTGAGCCCAGCACAGGCAGTGTGGTCCCCTGGCCTTCTGGTGACAGAGACAACAGAGGAGAATAAGGAGAATCACAGACAGACAGACAGACAGACAGACAGACAGACAGACAAAGTGACAACAGAGGAGAACAAGCACAGACAGACAGACAGACAGACAGACAGACAGACAGACAGACAACGTGACAACAGAGGAAAACAAGCACAGACAGACAGACATACAGACAGAGACAGACAGACAGACAAAGTGACAACTGAGGAGAACAAGCACAGACAGACCGGCAGACAGACAGACAAAGTGACAGAGGAGAACAAGGAGAAGAACAGAGACAGTGACAACAGAGAAGATGCAGAGACTGCGCAACAGAGGCCCAGTTATAGTGGTGAGTTGTAACTCCAGTGGGGTTTTGACATGTTGTATTTGTCTTAAACATGAGCTTGTTAAAAAAGGAGAAGGACCATGATTCACTGTCACTGGTACAGTCAAGGTTGAGAAACGCTGTACTATGTTCTGCCTATGTTATGTGGCCGCAGTGATGTGAGCTGGTTTGGATAAAATGCCATGGCTGAATATTTGTCCCCATCTGCCCCTGGCCCTACATGTGTGATCTCAAGAAAATATACACTGACTGTACAAAACATTTGGAACACCTTCCTAATTTTTTGACCTCAGAACAGCCTCAATTTCTTCAGGGCATTGACTCTACAAGGTGTCGAAAGGGTCCCACAGGGATGCTGGCCTGCGCTCTAATAATAGCAGGTCCTATATTTACCTGTCTGAACGTGAGTTCTGAGTGTGCTGTTGGCGCGCACAATATGTTGGCTTTTCATGCCCAATTTACAACTACAGGAGTCAGACAGACGGTCAATTTACAACTACAGGAGTCAGACAGACGGTCATGCCACTCCGGGCCACAAGGTGGAGAGCACGAGACTGACATTGGAACATGATTGGCTCCCACACGAGCTCTCCTCTGATGCTGTGGGGAGGAAGTATGAGTGAGCAACATGGAGAGATGTCTTATCTAGAGCCACTTACAGTGAGTGCATGAATCTTAGGATAGCTAGGTGAGACAACAACATATCACAATCGTATCAAGTACATTTACACCACATGTCTTGGACAATATTGTAGTTTTTTTTATAGATTTATTATGCTCTGAAGAAAACATTATACTTCCTCATTATTGCGTTAAACATCCCTGTAAAATCAAAGCAACTGAAAGGCATGTGCAGAGTTAGTGTGATCAGTTTTCTGCACGTCGAAGTTCCCTTGTCATTCAGTGCCTTTGTTCTTACAGACATAGACCAGACATACCAGATGCCAAGTGCTGTACTGCCACCAATGACACGGAGCCGGGTAATGTAAATGCCAGGTATTGGGCTGCGGTGTGTATCCAGTTGGAAGACGAATGCCAGACTAACAGGCGTTTACACCACAATGATCACAATATGTCCCTAAATAAAAGTTTACACACCCAATTACAGGTTACCTACTACAACTAAAGACTGAGTAACAGCCTGTTTTAATGCTGATGTTCCTACAGTAACATATTAAGTAACAACATCTCAACAATGGTCAATTGAAACAGGAAGCACCTGAGCTCAATTTCGAGTCTCATTTATATACATTTACAAAATGTCTAAAAACCTGATTTTGCTTTGTCATTATGGGGTATTGTCTGTAGATTGATGAGATTTTTTTTTATTTAACCCATTTTAGAGGCCGTAACGTAACAAAATGTGGAAAAAGTGAATACTTTCCGTAAGTAACAACGTAACATGAGTCATGAATGTTACTACATGCTGCATATTCAAGAATCTGAGTCCAGTTTTTCAAAAGATTTCGCCTATCGGTTAGAATTAAATGCATAGAAATATAATGAATGGAGTGGACGAACCATTGTCTTGAATAGGGATGCCCGTTGTATTTGATATATTTCTATGCATTTAATCCTAGCCGATAGGTGAAATTCAGCTAGATAATAAAAAAATAATAACTGGGCCTTGATGATTGATTTGTCAATGATGAAACTACCAACAACAAAACACCACCACCACTATCATCAGTATATCTACATCTAGTACAAATTATAAAAGTTTTATTATATACGTTTTATTGATCAGTGTATTCTGTAACATGCAGCCTGTTTTTAAAGGTCCCGTACAGTCAAAATCTAGTTTTTCATGAAACTAGATGAAACCAGATCAACGTAGTATGACTAAAGTGTGAATAAATGACTGTTGCTTCTACATTGATAAAGTTTCATCATAAAGTTACTGGTCTCCTCCCCCATGTCAAACACTTGGATTCAGGAGGCGCAATTACTACCAGCATTTTGTGACAGCACAAAAAGCCTCTCATTTTAATACACCAATGGTAACATCTTATTCTCTTACCTAATTTAAATAACTACAGCCTTGTTATCAACATGGCAGAAGGCATGTTCGCAGAGGGGCATTGTTTACGTAGCTAGTTAGCTAGTCAACTGGTGCCAAAATGTGACTGCAGCTTGTCAGCAAACAGAATTAGATGGTTCCCCTATTCATCTAAGGCAAAGATACTTATGGGTTTCCACTTTCATCTGTGTCTGGTGTTAGCTAGTAACTGGATAGCTATGTCTTCAGCCAGCATGGAACAAACATGGGGCAAGGGTTGCTCAAAACTCAGACACAATTGTCATGTCATTACATCAAGAGACATGCCAAACGGAAGTAATACAATACTTCTATCATTGATAGTCATGATATATGAGCATTGCCTGACACACACAAACATACATATATATATATATATATATATATATATATATATATATATACACACACACACAGTTGAAGTTAGAAGTCTAAATACACCTGTCAGGCTAAGTGTGACTGGTGAAAGGAGTCAGGCGCAGGAGAGCAGAAATGCGTGTACAAGGTATTTTAATAGAGACGCACCAGTACCAAAAATACAATCTATCAGTTGCGGGAAAAATACCTGTCACAAAAACACTACAGGCGTAAATATAACAAAACCTGATAACAAAACCAGCCGTCAGAAATGCCAGAACATAAACAATCACGCACACAAACATGGGGGAAACAGAGGGTTAAAGAATGAACATGTAGTTGGGGAATTGAAACCAGGTGTGAAAAAAACAAAGACAAAACAAAGGAAAATTTAAAAATGGATCGGCAATGGCTAGTAGACCGGTGATGTCGACCGCCGAATGCCGCCCGAAAAAGGAGAAGCGGAAGTCGTGACAACACCAAATACATCAAATACAACACCAAATACAAATACATTTAAACTCCGTTTTTTCACAATTCCTGACATTTAATCCAAGTAAAAATTCCCTGTTTTAGGTCAGTTAGGATCACCACTTTATTTTAAGAATGTGAAATGTCAGAATAATAGTAGAGAATAATTTATTTCAGCTTTTATTTCTTTCATCATATTCCCAGTTTACATACACTCCATTAGTATTTGGTAGCATTGCCTTTAAATTGTTTAACTTGGGTCAAACATTTCGGATAGCCTTCCACAAGCTTCCCACAATAAGTTGGGTGAATTTTGGCCAATTCCTCCTGACAGAGCTGGTGTAACTGAGTCGGGTTTGTATGCCTCCTTGCTCGCACATGCTTTTTCAGTTCTGCCCACACATTTTCTATGGGATTGAGGTCAGGGCTTTGTGATGGCCACTCCAATAACTTGACTTTGGAAGTCCTTAAGCCATTTTGCTATAACTTTGGAAGTATGCTGGGGTCATTGTCTATTTGGAAGACCCATTTGCGACCAAGCTTTAACTTTCTGACTGATGACTTGAGATGTTGCTTCAATATATCCACATCATTTTCCTTTCTCATTATGCCATCTATTTTGTGAAGTGCACCAGTCCCTCCTGCAGCAAAACACCCCCACAACACGATGCTGCCACCCCTGTGCTTCACGGTTGGGATGGTGTTCTTCGGCTTGCAAGCCTACCCCTTTTTCCTCCAAACACGACAATGGTCATTATGGTCAAACAGTCCTATTTTTGTTTCACCAGAGGACATTTCTCCAAAAAGTACGATCTTTGTCCCCATGTGCAGTTGCACACCGTAGTCTGGCTTTTTTATGGCGGTTTTGGAGCAGTGGCTTCTTCCTTGCTGAGTAGCCTTTTAGTTTATGTCGATATAGGACTTGTTTTACTGTGGTTATAGATACTTTTCTACCTGCTTCCTCCAGCATCTTCACAAGGTCCTTTGCTGTTGTTCTGGTATTGATTTGCACTTTTCGCACCAAAGTATGTTTGTCTCTAGGAGACAGAACGCGTCTCCTTCCTGATCTGTATGATGTCTGAGTTGTCCCATGGTGTTTATACTTACGTACTATTGTTTGTACAGATGAACCTTCAGGCGTTTGGAAATTGCTCCCAAGGATGAGCCAGACTTGTGGAGGTCTACAATTGTTTTCTGAGGTCTTGGCTGATTTCATTTGATTTTCCCATGATGTCAAGCAAAGAGCCACTGAGTTTGAAGGTAGGCCTTGAAATACATCCACATGTACACCTCCAATTGACTCAAATGATGTCAGTAAGCCTATCAGAAGCTTCTATATCCATGACATAATTTTCTGGAATTTTCCAAGCTGTTTAAAGGCACAGTCAACTTAGTGTATGTAAACTTCTGACCCACTGGAAATGTGATACAGTGAATTACAAGTGAAATAATCTGTCTGTAAACAATTGTTGGAAAAATTACTTGTGTCATGCACAAAGTAGAAATTTGTGGAGGGGTTGAAAAAATAGTTTTAGTGACTCCAAATTTCCAACTTCAACTGTATACACAGTTTATATTGTGACGGCCCTCCCACTATGTCTGCCAAATTCTTTCTCTTTGGTCTTGTTTTCCTTCGTTGGCTGTTGGTGGGCGGAGCCGGGAGGGTCGTCAGCGAAATGGGATACACCTGGGCTCGGGTGTGTCCCGGGGATAAATACACCTTTCCCCCATTCATTAAGGAAACTCTCTCCACATAGACACGCTGTGTTTTTGGTTGTGGCGTTTTGTGGTTTGTTTGTTTTGGCACTTTTCAACACCCCTCATTATCACCATCTATGCACGCATCCACTCCCTTACACTACTGACTACACACACCATTGTTACTTGTTTATAGTTTACTTTAGTTAATAAATATATTTTTGTTATTCCTTGATCTCCACGTTGTCTCCCTTTTTGTTACGGGCTACGAGCCGGTTCATGACAAGATAATGAAAAATACCCAGACCTTTCTTGTAAAGTTTCAACTGAAATAGCGGAGGTGCATGAAGATGGCCGCCCCCAGGCACTTACCCCCAGATTCCTTGTTTTGCTAAATTTTCTGTATTGTACATTGCTCTCTGTTACTCTTTTTGTTGTATTTTTTTGCTTTAGCAGAGTGTACATGATCCCAATTTTATCTTCAAGACGGCGGCAATTTGAAAAACCAAAAAAGTAGATTGTGCTGATTAATTGGCTCAATGAACCATATCGTGCCCCGCAGTTTAAAAACTCAGTGAATAGTTCTAAAACAATGACGTTCTATCTAAGACAGGGCCGAAGCTACAGGACACAGAGTCGGGTTCTTAACTTACTGTTCAGAGTTAGCATAGTAGAATACACAAGGTGTAATTTTAAAACTTTGTTGCGCATCAGAAGTTTTCATCTTGATATAAATTGAGTGTACAAAATATTAGGATCCTGAATAGCACTGAGAGGTGCTTATCAGAGCTTTTCATTAGTAAGCATCCGGCTCCCCAGCAAGACAGACATGATCTTAACCTGAAATTCAACTTTTGATGCATAAACATCCTCCGAACATTTATAGTGGAGGAAGATAACCAAAATATAACATTGGAAGATAGAACAACTTTTTCCTACTAAATACATGAGCATTTTACCATAGACAACATGATCAAAAAGAATGTACACTGAGTGGACAAGACATTAGGAACACCTGTTCTTTCCATGACAGACTGACCAGGTGACTCCAGGTGAAAGCTATGATCCCTTATTGATGTCACCTTTTAAATACTCTTAAATCATTGTAGGTGAAGGGGAGGAGACAGGTTAAAGAAGGATTTTTAAGCCTTGAGACAATTGACACATGGATTGTGTGTGTGTGCCATTCAGAGGGTGAATGGGCAAGACAATTAATATTTAAATGCCTTTGAACAGGGTATGGTAGCAGGTGCCAGGTGCACCGGTTTGAGTCATGAACTGCAAAGCTGCTGGGTTTTTCACGCTCAACAGTTTCCCAGTATCAAGAATGGTCCACCACCCAAAGGACATCCAGCCAATTTGACACAACTGTGGGAAATATTGGAGTCAACATGGGCCAGCATCCCGGTGGAACGGTAAATTAGTCTAGTTTGTCTAGCCAGCTATCTAAACTTGTAGTAATCATGGCCGAATTACCGACCAGGCATGCAGGACACATGCCCGGCGGCCCTGACCTCCAGGGGGCCCCCATTGATTTTGTTAGTTACTCCCTCAGATGTATTAAGTCATGGCAAAATGTGTAGAATTGCAGGAAATTAGCTGTAAAACTGCAACAACAAAAACAGTTATGTCAAAACAAACATATTTGTTTACCTTTTTTTTGTTATAGTTTTAAAGTTAATGTGAGTTAATGTGTAACGGCTAATTGTACAGCTATTAGGCTATGTGTTTGTAGATGGACTAAGGTGAATGAAGCTACAGCAGCCAAGGTGATAAGTAGCATTCTCCAAGTAGCATTTTAGCGTTTTGTATAGAAACTCAGACACAGTTGTCAGGTCATTACATCAAGAGACATGCACAACGGAAGTAATACAAACTTCTTGACATCATTGATAGTCATGATATATGAGCATTTGATAAAGTTGTCCATAAATCTGTCTCTGAATGTGCTTGAGCAGGGAGGGGCAACTGGCGGCCCACGGCCCACCTTTTGTAGGCCCTGAAATAAATGTCAATATTTGTATTATTTCTTGTGGGGTTGTGCATCAGCAGATTGTCAGTCACTCAATTAGCCCATGTCAGCAAATTTATTTTTAGATTGGTAAGTTAGTCTAACCATCTCAATGGGCCCCCATTGATTTTGTAAGTCACTCTCTCTCAGATATCATACTAACATGGCATAAGTCAGGGCTATGTAACATTCTGCTTAGGGCCCGCAAAAGGCTTTCTGGGTATGGATGTGGAGGTGCGAACGCAGACCTGCGAGCCACTACGGCCTCGTATGATGAGTGATCCCCCCACCCCCATCTAAGTTGTCATCCCTGTGCTAGAGCAGCACTTCAATTCTCTTCTGCTGCGCTAGGATACAAGGATTGCAGGCATGTGCTTTGTCAGTGGCTGTGATGTAGCGTTCAGCAAGAGGTTGATGGACAGTCAGAAGAACGAATGAAATGGTAGGTGGGGCGGCAGGGTAGCCTAGTGGTTAGAGTGTTGGACTAGTAACTGAAAGGTTGCAAGTTCAAATCCCTGAGCTGACAAGGTACTAATCTCTCATTCTGCCCCTGAACAGGCAGTTAACCCATTGTGTGTAGGCCATCACTGAAAATAAGAATTTGTTCTTAACTGCCTAGTAAAATAAAGATTTGAACAAATGGTGTCAGATTTCACAGCCTGAGTCACAAGCTAAAGAGATATACTCCCGAGTCTGTGAGAACTTGGGCTATTGCTGAATGCAAGCCATTTTGATATACGCTGTACACAGATCCATTTTTAAGCGGATTTGCTGGTTGGAACCTGTACCAGACCCATGCTAGTCCCCTTATAAGGGACTATAATAATATATACTATATGACATTTAGCAGACTCCTAAGTGGCTAACCTGTGCAGAATGCCTGCCTGCTCCTACTGTTGCCTGTGAAAACATTGTCAATTGAAAATAAGAATTGGTTCTTAACTGACATGCCTAGTAAAATAAAGGTAAAAAAATAAAAAATTACAATAATAATATTGTCCATGATTTCATTTGTATTTTATTCTATTTTACCTTTATTTGACCAGGTTAGACTCATTGATATTAACAATCTATTTTATTTTGTATTTTATTAGGATCCCCATTAGCTGTTGCGTAAGCAGCAGCTACTCTACCTGGGGTCCACACAAAACATGAAACATGACATAATACAGAACAATAATAGACAAGAACAGCTCAAGGACAGAACTACAGAACTACATACATATCAATACATACACACAAACTATCTAGGTAAAATAGGGGAGAGGTGTTGAGAGGTGTTGCTTTATCTGTTTTTTGAAACCAGGTTTGCTGTTCATTTGAGCAATATGAGATGGAAGGGAGTCCCATGCAATTAAGGCTCTATATAATATTGTGTGCTTTCTTGGATTTGTTCTGGATTTGGGGACTGTGAAAAGACCCCTGGTGACATGTCTGGTGGAGTAAAGGTGTGTGTCAGAGCTGTGTGTAAGTTGACTATATAAACATTTTGGAATTTTGAACACATTAATGTTTGTTATAAAAGAAGAAGTGATGCAGTCAGTCTCTCCTCAACTCTTAGCCAAGAGAGACGGGCATGTATAGTATTTATATCAGCCCTCTGGTACAATGAAGAGCAAGACGTGCCGCTCTGTTCTGGGCCAGCTGCGTGCTTAACTAGATCTTTCCCTGCAGCCCTCGACCACATGACTGGACAATAATCAAGGTAAGACTAAACTAGAGCCTGCAGGATTTGTTTTTTGGAGTGTGGTGTCTAAAAAGCAGAGCATCTTTTTATTACAGACAGACCTCTCCCCATCTTTACAACCATTGAATCTATATGTTTTGACCATGACAGTTTACAATCTAAAGTAACACCAAGGAATTTAGTCTCCTCAACTTGTTCAACAGCCACACCATTCAATACCAGATTCAGCTAAGGTCTAGACAATATGAAAGGATTTGTACCAAATACAATGCTCTTAGTTTAAGAGATGTTCATGACCAGTTTATTACTGGACACCCATTCCAAAACAGACTGCAACTCTTTGCTAAGGGTTTCATTGACTTAATTAGCTGTGGTTGCTGACATGTATTTGGTTGAATCATCAGCATACATGGACACACATGCTTTTTTTAATGCCAGTGGCAGGTCATTGATAAAAATAGTAAAGAGTAGAGGCCCTAGAGAGCTGACCTGCAGTACAACACACCTTACATGTTTGACATTAGAGAAGCTTCCATTAAATGAAACCCTCTGAGTTCTATTAGATAGAAAGCTCTGAACCCACGATAAGGCAGAGGTTGAAAAGCCAGAACACGTACGTTTTCTCAACAAAAAGTTATAGTCAGTAATATCAAAGGCTGCACTGAAATCTAATCATCTTGTTATCAATTTGTTTCAACCAATCATCAGTAATTTGTGTCAGTGCAGTACATGTCGAGTGCCCCTCTCTATAAGCAGGCTGAAAGTATGTTGTTAATTTGTTTACAGAGAGGTAGCTTTGTATTTGGTCAAACGCAATTTTTTTCAGTTTGCTTAGAGCTGGCAGAGCCAGTAAAGGCTGCTTTACCACTCTTGGGTAGCGGAAGGACTTTGGCTTCCCTCCAGGCCTGAGGACAAAGACTTTCCTCTAGACTCACAAATACATGACAGATAGGAGTGGCTATAGAGTCACCTACCATTCTCAGCAGCTTTCCGTCTAAGTTGTCAATGCCAGGAGGTTGGTAATCATTGATCAATAACAATCATTTTTCCACCTTTCCCCCACTAACTTTACGAAATTCAAACTTGCATTGTTTTCCTTTCATTATGAGTTTTTTTTATATCTGAGTACGATGGGCCACTGTTGGAGTACACTGTTGGAGTACAAATGACTGCCCATCTTTCTGCCCATCATTTCATTTCCATCATTCTTTATATCGTTGACTTTGGCTTCATAATACAGTTTCTTCTTCTTTTTGTTGAGTTTAGTCACATCATTTCTCAATTTTCAAAAATTCAGCCAGTCAGATGTGCAGCCACTCCTTTTGCCCCATCTCTTTTAAACCATACAGTTTTTCAATTCCTCATCAATACATGGAGTCTTAACAGTTCTGTCAGTTTCTTACCACGTGCATGTTTGTCAATAATTGGAAGAAGCAATTTCATAAATCCATCAAGTGCAACGTCTGGATGATCCTTATTAGTCACATCATACCAACAAATCTTTTTTACATCATCCACATAAGTCACAGCAACATCTTTTCTATGATCTCTTGTACACTATTTTAGGCCCAGCGGTTGGAACACTGGTTTTCCTGGATAAAGCCACTATATTGTGATCACTGCATCCAATGGGTACAGATACAGCTTTAGAACAAAGTTCTACAGTGTTAGTAAAAATGTGATCAATACATGTGGATGATCTTGTCCTGTAGTGTTTGTAAACACCCTGGTAGGTTGGTTAATAACCTGAACCAGATTACAGGCACTGCTTACTGTGAGAAGCTTCCTCTTGAGTGGACAGCTTGATAAAAACCAGTCAATATTTAGGAGAGATGAGACCGAAATAGCAACACACAAAGTTGTGGACACATTTACAACATAAAACACAAAGCACTACAGTTAAAAAAAAATCTATTTACACGTTGAACAGCAAGATGGTTTGGGAAAGTGTGGTTTAACTAGCAGTCAAAACATTGACAGCCCCCTACTTCATTTTCCATCATAGAGTTTAACCTAGCTTTAAACTCTTTTTCCATCATAGAGTTTAACCGAGCTTTAAACTCACGAGCTCCTGTAATTTCAGGGCCTATTGAAGCTTGTTCCAAGCGGAAGGAGCAGAGAACTGGAAAGCGTTTTCACATATCTCTGTACGGGCCTTTGGCACAATCAACAAAACACAGTCTTGTGAGCGCAGGCAATATTTTCCATTTGTCTGCTGGACAATGTAGTTACACAAGTCAAATGGGAGCTGTCTCAATATGGCCTTATAAATAAAAACGTACCAACGGTCATCTCTGAAGAGCTAAGGAAGGCCCGCCCACTCTCATGTAGAGGGCACAGTGATGAGTGAGGGCTTTGGAGTTAGTAACGAACTTCAGTGCCCCATGGTACACAGTCCAGCATACGTAATGAAATCACAGAGGCATACATGTACAGGATATCAGCAGAATCAATTACAGGTAAGAAAGTAGTGGAAACAAGCCTCTTTCTCGCTTCTAATGAAAAACATGACTTAATACGAAAATAAAACTTGAGCTTAAGCTTTTTCACAAGCCCTACGATGTAGGAAGAAACCCAAGTACAAGACCTACGATGTGGGGTTTGAAGGTGAGACACTCATCTATCGAGAAACCCAAGTACAAGACCTACAATGTGGGGTTTGAAGGAGAGACACTCATCTATCAATAAACCCAAGTACAAGACCTACAATGTGGGGTTTGAAGGAGAGACACTCATCTATCAAGAAACCCAAGTACAAGACCTACAATGTGGGGTTTGAAGGTGAGACACTCATCTATCAAGAAACCCAAGTACTTGTTAGTTGCTAGTCTTTCTATTTGTTTGTCCTGCACATTGACTGTACGTGGAAGAGTCTGAGGTTTCATCTTAGATTTCGTGAAAACAATCAACTTTGTCTTTTCAGCATTTAAAAGCAACTTCAGCATACAGAGCCTGGACAATAGTAAAGGCAGACTGCAATGGCCATGATTCTGAATGACCATTGGCCAGTTACAATGAAATTGTGTTGGTATCGCCATGTCAGCAGAACATCTACGTCAGAATGGGGTTCCTTGGAAGACACAAATGTCCTTGGTCCTCGCAAACTGCTGCGATAGTAGCAACCGTGGCTGCATGTACCTCAGGTTCTGTGGTGCCGTTTACCAGTTCCACAGTCACCATCGGGGATTTGCAATTAATGCTTGGGCGCTTGGGGCATGGGGAGTGGCGCGGGGAGTGGCGCGGGGAGTGGCGCGGGGAACGTCGAAGCTTAATTTGATCGTACTCTTCTGCGCTGACCTCCGGAACCAGGACCTTAGCAGTGTGGTGGAACATGGAGTAGTCTACCTTGTAGTACTTCAGGTTTACATTCAGCATATCTTGGAACAGATGTCCCCAGTGAATCTCGTCGGGTGTGTAGGAGGTGCGAGTCTGGTGCAGGATGCCCGTCGAGTCGTCCGTGTAGGTGAAGGACACCACCAGCTCAAAGTCGTCTTTCCGAAGATCCTCCAGGCTCATGCGGTAGAGTGGACTACCGGGCTCAATAATGTGGAAGATGGTGGTTGGTATGGCTAAAAGGATATCACTCTGTTTGATTTCCAGGTCCTTGTAGTTGACGTCCACCCTCCCAGTGGCATGCATGGTGGGGCGGAAGATTTGAGCACGAGCCGTCCCCTCCACCATGTGGTGCTGGCGGAAATCCCCGATCCTCCATGACAGGCACAAACGCCCGTTTCGCAGGTTGATGACAGCGCAGTTGCTGAAGCCTACCGTCTGGGTCAGTTTCCGTGTCGATGCCATCTCTGCCACAGCGATACCGATGACAAATGTATCAATAAAACAGCTGATGACATCCTGCACGGTTACGACGATGATTGCCACCATGCAGTTCTCTGACATCCCTCTAAAACCATAACCGATTGTGGTCTGGGTCTCCAGTGAGAATAGGAAAGCCGCGGTGAAGTCCCTCACCTCATACATACAAGGGGCATTATTTGGGTCCTTCATGTCGCCGTTAGCCAGGGCGATCACCCAGTAGAGAATGCCGAAGAAGAGCCAGGAGAGGGTGTAGGAGAGGGTGAAGATGAGGAACATAACTCTCCACCTTATCTCCACCAGCGTAGTAAATATGTCGGTGACATACATGAGCCACTCCTCAGGAACATTGCGGAACAGGACATTGCAGTTGCCATCTTTGCGGACGTAGCGACGCTTCTTGTGCTGGTAGCCGATCTCGGCCTTCACGGCGATAAGGGGAGTGGTGTAGGCGTCGACAGAGGGATCGGAGGGACTAATCTCTGTGTAGTCATTGTTCATCCTGTAAGATCTGGGAAGAAGAGAGACAGGAAAATAATGTTTATTGGTTTTATTATCTGCTGTCTAACACTGAAAATGTCACTGTTATGAATTGTAGTCTTTAGATTAGGTGGACAACTGGTGATTTGGTTCTGGGTTCCGAGATTATGAATGGAGAATTATGTACCAGAACAACTGAAATCAAACAAACACATATATTTACTAGAATATTGTGGCATTTGAAGGACAACAGTTTTTCAACAGCACACTCCTCCAGATACAACCACATTGTTTATTGGTGGGTCATTGGAATTTTGAGTGAGTGGATTTGGGTTGGGTGTTTGTGTGTTAGGGAGGAGAATGCTTATAGGGAGAGGTTGTGCGCATTCCATCATAATGATGGAATGTTTTGGCGATTGGAAACCACATGATGGTGAGTTGGGAGACTTCTCTCTGAGGTTCACTGGTATTGAACTGTATTTAGACAGGGAACAGTTGAGTTGAGATGAAATTTGGTCTCTATCTAATGTTTATTACCAAAAACGGTGTCTTGAGGGAGGGATAACTATGGACAAATAGAGTTCATGATGATTTAAGGACAGTAGATGTTGCTGTCAATGAGAGGGCATGCACAGACAGACACCAAAAAATACACTATAGTGACACTCACACACATGCAAACACACACGCACACAAACATACACACGCACACAAACACACCAGTGAATTAATTACATTCCATCACATTTTCCACACTCTCTTATGATAAGGAATAACATACGAAAGTTGGACACTTATATATTAATTGCACTTGAAGGCATGTTTTCCCTGACCTTGCCTTGTCTGTTTCCCCCACTTGGAAGAAGTGCTTTTCAGATGGACTGAATGACTAGGAAATGGAAAATACTGCATGCGTACACACAGTGGAAAATAATACCTCTTTTACTTATTTTTTTTTTTTTACAGTTTGATTTATGTTGACCAATGTTTTTATACATGCATTAGGATATGATATACAGCGTGACTGCCACGTTATCGCCCATATCTTTTTAAAACGTATCCAAAAAGGCTCTTCACTGTGGTTCACCTAGCCACAACGAGCTTGCCCGTTTTCCACCGGCTTTTCCTACGGTTATTGTCGGGCCGAGGAAGTAATTAGCAACAATGTCTGCCATGTATCAAACAGATTGGCACCCTATTCCATTTGGGACTCAGCCAATCTCCAACCGCTCCTGTCTTGAATGTCCTCACCCAGATGCAACATCTTAACTGGATTGAGAAAAGAAAGCTAACGACCTTCTTTTTGACAATAAAAACGAGAGCGAGAGAGAGAGAGAGAGAGAGAGAGAATTTTATTAAAGTGAGTGTTCTTTTGTCTTTCCTCCATATGTAGTCTTCTATACCATTTAGTTTGCTGCATGGTGCACTTTGACCTCCTCTCAATATACAATTTAAAATGTCAACCTGGGAATGTTTACTATCTATGATTCCATTTTTTTTCTCATCTGGCTCCATGGACTGTATCAATACAGTTTATCATAATGATGCAGTTGCCTAGAGATGTAAAAACCCATGGCAACAGACCCTATTGGCCCCATCCACTTTTTCCCTACTGCAGTTTGTTACTAATGCCCCGCCCTCATAGGGCTTTTCCCTACTGCAGTTTGTTACTAATGCCCTGCCACTCATAGGGCTTTTTCCTTACTGCAGTTTGTTACTAATGCCCTGACACTCATAGGGCTTTTCCCTACTGCAGTTTTCTTCTATTGCCTTGCCGCTCATAGGGCTTTTCCCTACTGCAGTTTTATTCTAATGCCCCGCCCTCATAGGGCTTTTCCCTACTGCAGTTTGTTTCTAATGCCCCGCCACTCATAGGGCTTTTCCCTACTGCAGTTTGTTTCTAATGCCCCGCCACTCATAGGGCTTTACCCTACTGCAGTTTGTTACTAATGCCCCGGCACTCATAGGGCTTTACCCTACTGCAGTTTGTTACTAATGCCCCGCCACTCATAGGGCTTTTCCCTACTGCAGTTTGTTACTAATGCCCCTCCACTCATAGGGCTTCCTGTAACTGATATGTTCTGTCTTACCAAGGCCATCTAAGGAGAAACATGTAACACTTTACAACACCCACATTAACAACGGTGCTGTACACTTTGTGACACATTGATTGTTTGTATATTTGATTGCTATGTTTTGAGTCAGGTGCTAGTGGTTTCAATAGTGCTACTTTCAGAGTACTAATTCAATAGCAATTTGACTTTGCAGTGAATTTGGTCAAATAATTCTGTACTCATCTGACCTTGCCAACACTAAATGCATGATAGATGAGGTTTTTGAATGCAAAGGCAGTGCTTGGCCCACCGTTTGAGTGACTTTTATCTGGTGGAGTGAGTCCAAAGTGTGGGGGGAAGGTTGTGCCAGTAGAGGAAGTACCACAGGACTGAATTGGTCTTAGGTTAGACTGAGGGGAAACATCTATGTGGAAACTGGAACACTCTCACCGTGTGATCACGGGCAAAGAAAGGATCCATCACAGCCAAACCACTGAGAGCATCCTCCCTACTCACAAACACACACACACACTCACAAACACTCACACACGCACGCGCGCACACACACACACACACACACACACACACACACACACACACCCTGAAAGCATCTTCCCTTTCTCCGTCTGAGTGCAATCAATCCTCTCCTATCTTCTGCCCAAAACAAATGTGGTTTGATGCTATCTGACTGAGTTCACTAGACTCTCTGGTCTCAAACTCTGCTTCCTGTTGGCTAAAGATGTTGCCCACATTGCCAGAATATAGAACTCAGTGAATGAGATCACAGAAGAAAGGTTCTTCTAAGTTCCCATAACCCCCTCCTTCTCCAAAATGCAAATATATCTTTAAATGAAAACAGGAAACAAAACACTATTCTTTTTAGACCTATAATGTTATTATTCAGAGAATAATATATTCTTGAATGTGTGGGTCTGGGCAGGGGTGACGTTGTGGACATTTTTGTGCATCTGTATGTTGTCGTTTGTATGTGGATGTTTTGTATTGTAAAAAAATATACTGTATATATTCTTGAATGGAAAGTATGTCTGTGAATCATCTCCACATTACCATTAACAGCTTTCTTGTGAAAGTAAATCATCCTACTGTTAACCTGTTTATGTCATACAGTAGAATAACCCTCACTTTAATGACATTTCACTGGTCATAAAACTCTGGATCACAGCACTAATAAACTATGTATTATTGCTAGCTTAGCCTAAAAGGAAAGCATGTTTTTAAGATGTTCAAACTGCAAATAAACCACACAATCCTAATTGTGTTAAGTAATACAACTGACGTCTTGATTTAAGACGTACCTTATGACGCTAAGGATCTTAATGCTGCAGTCCACTGGTGTGCAGTGTAGACACAGTGCACCAAAACCAGAGGCTCTTAGCCCTAGCGACGCTACGTGCTGACCAGTCCTAAGTATATCTCAACACATGACCCCATCATACCTTCCAAATGGCACGCTATTCCCTATATAGTGCACTACTTTTGACCAGAGCCCTATGGTACTGCAGCATATAGGGTTGCCATTTGGAATTCAGCCTCAGTCAGACTTAATTAAGACTCGCGCCTCCCAGAGGACAATATGGCCAGTGTATCTCCAACAAGGAAAGTTTGTCAAGAAACTCACAACGACCCCCTTCAAATATGTTAACAGGCTGACTCTCTGGTAATATTTTCTACAGGTACTGGCCTTAAACCCTAAAATGTTTAATGCGTTTAATAAGGATAATTCTATTTTGTCTCATGTGGATGTTAACAGGCTGACTCCCTAGTAATATTTTGTATAGCTACCGGCCTTATAAACCCTAAGATGTTTATTGCGTTTAATAAAGATAATTCTATCTTGTCTCATGTGGATGGTTATCTCATAACAGCATCAAAGATCTGAGTGTTATGTTCCCTCCAAATGTTAGTAGTTGTATACTTTTTTCTTTTTGTTTTACTCAGATTTAAATGACCCAAGTAAAAATAAAGTATTAATCCAAATCTATAAAAACAACTGTAGTGCTGTATTCGGAAAAACACAAGCTAGAAGTCTAGGCAGGAATCTTGCAGCACGCCTGGTGAAAAAAAAAGCTATCAAACATGGGTAGCCTACTGTAAAAAGTCTTCATTTCAGTTTAATTTAATCAAGTTACACTGTGGTCAGATTACAATTCACACATTCTCTTTGAGTTCTATTCAGTTTTCATTGTTCTCTATGCAGTCATATCAGGGTATTTCCACAGTGGCAGAGTAGGGTACCATATAGAATGCCTGATATTCTATCCAGTTTTCATTGTTCTCTATGCCATCATAACAGAGTTTTTCCACAGAGGCACAGTAGGGTACCATATAGAATGCCTTATATTTATCTCAAATAGTGTTAATTCGTTTTTTATTTGGTTATTCATGTTAATTAGATGATATTGCTGTCAGACACCACGCACAGTAGAGTTAGTAAGACGTCAGTTTTACAAATTAGATGAAGTCAGGCATTAATTTATTTGAATAATTGTCCAGTTACGATAATGCATTTACAGCTGAAGCAACCCAGATGTCCTTGTGAACACAGGCACCTCTAGTTACTGTAGGCCACCAGTCTAGGGAGGGAGACTCTCACACACACACACACACACACACACACACACACACACACACACACACACACACACACACACACACGAATACACACACAACACACGGACACAAACGCACGCATGCACACACACACATGCACACACCATTTGCTTGCATGCAGTAATATTCCGTAAAGCTGATGCCCTTCCACAATGTACGTTTGTGCTGAAAACCTTTGCACCCAATGCCAGCACAGTTCACCTGCAATATACTGTAGCCTCTGACCTGTTGCTGGAGCTTACACCTTCAGTGTACAAAACAACATGTCAGACTCAGCACGCCAATAAAGTACACACAACCATAGCAAAGCAGGCCATACTCAACAGCAAACTTCCCTCTAACGCACGTATACGGAGCGAGCAGGACAGAGAATCATAGCATAAAGCTCTAGCCTGGTCTCAGATCTGTTTGTGCTTTTTTGCCAACTCCCTAAGGTCATTGTCACACCAATGGCAAGATCTGGGTTCCAGGCTAGTTGAGCTCCTGTTCCACACAGCTCCATGTCACCTATTCAGAGACAACTGGACTAGAGGGATGAAATGAGGGAAAGTATTTTGTCCAACCAAACAGGGTGTATTTCTTGTACCGCTCGGGGCCCCTGAGGGCCCCAATATGGCCGGGATTACAAATCTATTACATGTTCACTTAAACAACCAGCAAATAACATTCTGCCACCCCGCTCAGGGTTCACTGGCACAGAACTGGCGTTGTTCACGCGGGTGGGCCCAGCACCCTGTACTGCCCTGGGCCCCTCTGTCACCCCTTTTAAATCTCCAGGAAGAGGGTTGGACTGAAAACCTACAGGACAGTAGATCTCCAGGAAGAGGTTTGGACTGAAAACCTACAGAACAGTAGATCTCCAGGAAGAGGGTTGGACTGAAAACCTACAGGACAGTAGATCTCCAGGAAGAGGGTTGGACTGAAAACCTACAGGACAGCAGATCTCCAAGAAGAGGGTTGGACTGAAAACCTACAGGACAGTAGATCTCCAGGGAGAGGGTTGGACTGAAAACCTACAGGACAGTAGATCTCCAGGGAGAGGGTTGGGTAGTCCTGTTGTAGATCATACATATACTGTAGGCTATGTTTCTTCATGTGTAGCAATGTGTGGCGATTTTTATTTATCCACGTTGCCGCCGGGAAACATGTGGCAAGCTGGCCTTTTGCCCCAACACTTTTGATTTGTATTGATAATAAATATTGACACAAAGGTGTTGAAAAGAGGGACAAAGTATCGTTGTTTAGATTGATTTGCCTCATGATTTGTTCGGCAGGATTTTTATGTGTTCATTCTCCCTAGGACCAGGAGTTCCTACCCTGGTCCCATCATAGCCCACATACAGTAAAACCATGTTTTATAGCTGCTTTAATACTATGTCTTACCAAGAATTATACCCGGTTAGGTAAGCCTACCAGATCAGGAAAATCTCTGGGCCACAGGAAAACAATTTCCCCCACACCACTCTGGGGCCTGTGGTGCAACCTCTATCACCACACAATGTTACAAATGAAAAAACATATTCTATTCGTAGGATCTACTATCTCAAAATGTTGACTTACGTATTTTGACTTGCGTTTATCAAAGTTTTGACTTAGAGCTCAACGAGACAGTTGTGTTTACATTGCCTTGCTCGGGGGCAACTGTTGGGCAAGTGTTGTGCGCGACCTCCCGAGGTAATGCTTCGAGACGTGATCATTTCGTAAGTTTACACAGCAGTGTTGCCTCTCGAGAATCGATATCTCTTTGAGAACCTCTCGAAAAATGTCACTTTGCTATCGTTAACGTGAAAACTGTATTATTCATAGCTTGTGCCATCTTTGAAAGAAACATCTTTTTTTGACACAGTGTTCTGTCAGCGTCTAGTTGTCATCGACTTCACTCCATAATGGTCTCTCGGACCACAAGCAAACTAGGAGCTTCCTACCCATACTCATAAAGCTTCTCAAAGTAGAAGTGCTGATCTAAGATCCGAGTTGTCTTTGATATTAAAATGAATACACAGACGGGAACTGATACTAGACCTACTCTGAGACGCTTTATGGATAAGGGCCCAGTATGTTAGTATAGTTCAGTGACAAACAATCAAATGGCATTACTGTCAATCACTCAGTCGCAGCAAGTATTTACTTCAGACAAAGTATTTACTGTACCTTGATGTAATAACTCCATTTAGGTTCTGATATTCTGATACTAACTGTGGATTTTAGTGGCCCTCCGGTCTCCTTTTCAGCTGAAACACCTGATCTACTTAACAAAAGGCACATCTCAATAGGTAGTTCAGGTAAGTCATGACATAGCACAAGTGGGAAGGTGGGCCTTTCCTTTTCTGTTCTCTATGGCTATGGTTCCTCGAGCAGAGGGGGGAGGCCGATGACATCACAGATTCCAATCAGACCAACTTCATGAATGACCTACTCCTTGTTTTCAGTTGTGTCTAAAAAACAATATTTTGCTCAAAAAAAATTTTTTTTTACCCTTTAGTATGTGCATTTATACTTAGGATATCGGTTTTCAACAGTAAAAGTAAAACAACTGCTGGAGGACGTCTTTAACCTTTAATAAAACTTGAAGTTCACAGATATGGAAGATTCAGATCAGACCTTTGATCAACAACCTATCACTCTTGTCAACAACTTCCCTTTTTTTGTAAAAACAGTCATGCATGGTACTGTAGGTCTGTAATTAAATACTTTAGATCAGTCTCAGGTTTTCCATTGTTGCTGTTGTCAGCAGATCCTAGTTGTCAGTTTAAACTCTAGCCTTACTTAGTTGTTGTGTCTCAACACTTTAATCTAAAAACAAAACGTTGACAACAGCACTAATCTGTTTCTAGGTTTAGTTTCTTAGTGAAAAAGCAGTAAAGCACAAATAGATGACCGTAAGACAAAACTGTTGTTAAACCAAAAAACGTATATAATTTACACTTTCAGTATATTTTTGGTTTTCTCAGTGGAAAGAAGTGACGTTAGAAGAATTGAAAAGGACCTTTAAATGTCAAGCCCTATAACGCAAATCTACCACTGATCGGATTTAATCCTGGCCTTTATCACTTCAGGAAGACATACTCGATGACCTTCAATTGTTTTATAACCCTTATTCTTGGCTTGAGCCGTGCTTGAAAGATCAATTTTTATGAAACAGTGTATTTTCTGCCCTGTCAGCATCTGTGCATCATGCATTAGATCAGTGGAAAGAATTGATGCTAGATGGGAAGACACTTGCTGAATCAACGATGCTTCCAAGTCATTTCAATTAAATTATGTTGAACCAAAGTGGAATAGATGTTGACTTGACGTAAGTAAAGCTGAATGCTATAAATATCCCCTATGCAAGACCACACTTTAGGCTTTCATTATGCAACTCCCAATACTTTGGCTTGAGTCGCCATTTGACTACTAAGGTATTTTGCGCATAATAAGAGTTGTATTTAGTAATTGCACGGCTCTCCATTAACCCTCTAGAGTCTAAGCCCTGTCTAAGCTGGGGGAGGGCGTTCTAATCTAACATACATATGGAATTAAGATGGTTATAGCAAGGATTATTTAGCTATTTGATTTAGAATTTTAAAACCCCTTCAAGTATAAAAAAATAAATAATATATATATACACAAAAAATATTGGATGAAACATTGAATTTGGCATTACTGAAATTAGCCAATAGAAATGCATCGAATAACAGATTCACTACATGGAACAGTCCCCAAAACATTTCCAAAAGGAAGAGTTTGTTCTGAAGTGCCTGTTCTGTATCTGAGAGACCAGGAAACGATTTACACTACATCAAATTTTTTCAAAAAATAGTTTTCACCTTATTTTAGGTGCTAAACTATCTCCATATATACTTCCATACATTTTTTTAAACTAGTAACGGGAACCTTCAGACGAGTCTTGTGAACATCCTAGAACGGAACGGAGAACACCATCGCGTTCGTGAGATTTCTCATCGTTCAATAATATGTCGTAGGCCAAACCGTTCGGACGCTACAGACGTTTTCATGAGAAGACCGATTTTTCATTGTGTTAGTACAATTTCCACGGGGCGAGGAAATTGTATGCCCAAGGGTTAAATAATAAACAGTCGTATCTTAAAGCAAAGTCAGGATGAACTAAAAAGAGAGAAAAATAGAAAAGAGCATTGTCGTTTCATACCCGTTACAAAAGTAGTCCGGAGTCGGTCTACCTGTGTGTGAGGCTGCTTCCTGTGTGTAGGGAAGAAGCAGAGATTGGTACAAGTGCAACAACAGCCGTGCCTACTAGAATGAAATCGGCCTGCCTATAGCTGTACAAAGTAAATATCAACACCTCCCCTTAGGTGTGTCCCTGTGCTTGTCTGGGTAGGCCTGTTTGTGTGCATTATCATAATGGTAACCCTAACAACCTCCATGGCTCAGAGCTGGTTGTTGTGTCTCTTTCCTTCTGGCCATCTTGCCCAGCATTTAGCCTTTCTGCAATACACATTGTTTCCAACCTGTTCAGTGACTACTTTGAGTTGATGACTATATTTCCCCATCTATTCTGGTCCTGATCTCTAGGCTACCTCTCATGGGAATCACGAGAGCCCAATATTAACAAGGGTGAGAAACTCAACCGCCTCTTTCTCTGTCTGGACGTGAAACGAGTCCGAACATATTTATTAAATAGTTGAACAACCCACCTGACAATGGTTCAAAATTAGAGCTTTTCAACCTGTATTCACCGTAACTTGACCATATAAAGAGTAGAGGAATCCCACTCTTCCTCATGTGGCCACTCTCTCTGTTTCTCTATGAATTGACCATGAAACCCATATTTCCAGTCTGACAATCCTTAGACAGTGACATGACACATCGGACTCAAATGTCACTGCTTCCTTCTCAATAGTTTCTCCACAAATCTTTATTAATTGTCAGAAGCAAGAAAAAAATCTAATAGGTGAGTTTTCAGATATGAGAATCTGTTGACTAACCTATCCCTCTAATGGTGTCGTAAAAAAGGGTTGTTTGACATACACACAAAAACATGAGGATTCCTCAAGGGTTCTTTAGGAAGTGTGATGGTTGTATGTGGAATCATACTAACCGAAATAACCCTTTGAGTCTTTTAATGGTTCTTTTCAGTTCAGAAAATGGAAGCAAGTCCCCGCAGCAATGTTCCATCTAGTGGAAAGCCTTCCCAGAAGAGTGAGAGGCTGTTATGGCAGCAAAGAGGGAACCAGCTCCATATTAACGTCCAGTCGTTCTGGAAAAGATAATCTAGTAGACGGCCAAAATGTAAATGTTAAATGTGAAAAGGCTTTTAAACATAGCAGAACCCTTTTTTGGTTTTATATATAACCTTTTGTTATTGGTTCTTTATAAAACCTTCAAAAAAAAGGTTCCGTTTAGCACCAAGAATGGTTCTGCTATACTTACCAAGCCAAACAACCCTCATTTGACACGATATAAAACCGTTTATTTTTAGTGTGTACAGTACAAACGCACACATGCACACACACGCACACAGTACCTAGTACACATTACACAATAGGACAAATATAGGCACCCACATGGCTATTATAACCCAGGTAGAGTTGTTGCTGTTGTGGGCCCACAGGACAAGGAGATATGAGGCAATGGAAATGGGAGATCCCTTTCCGTCCTGCCTTTTCCATCCTGGTGGTGTTGACGTTAATGGCGTGTAAAGGTAGCTAGGGATGACCAACACACATACTGTACTGTAGTTAACAGGGTTTATCTGTCTGTCGCCACACATGCCCAGCTGGGCTTCTGTCTGAACATAGTGGGAGTAATACTCTAAACTGAATTTGAATGATTCTTTATGCAGTATTGCAGTAGAAGTACAGTGAGGGAAAAAAGTATTTGATCCCCTGCTGATTTTGTACGTTTGCCCACTGACAAAGAAATGATCAGTCTATAATTTTAATGGTAGGTGTATTTCAACAGTGAGAGAAAGAATAACAACAACAAAATCCAGAAAAATGCATGTGAAAAATGGTATAAATTGATTTGCATTTTATGGGGGGAAATAAGTATTTGAACCCCTCTCAATCAGAAAGATTTCTGGCTCCCAGGTGTCTTGTATACAGGTAACGAGCTGAGATTAGGAGCACACTCTTAAAGGGAGTGCTCCTAATCTCAGTTTGTTACCTGTATAAAAGACACCTGTCCACAGAAGCAATCAATCAATCAGATTCCAAACTCTCCAACATGGCCAAGACCAAAGAGCTCTCCAAGGATGTCAGGGACAAGATTGTAGACCTACACAAGGCTGGAATGGGCTACAAGACCATCACCAAGCAGATTGGTGAGAAAAAGACAACAGTTGGTGCAATTATTCGCAAATGGAAGAAACACAAAAGAATTGTCAATCTCTCTCGGCCTGGGGCTCCATGCAATGATCATGAGAACGGTGAGGAATCAGCCCAGAACTACACAGGAGGATCTTGTCAATGATCTCAAGGCAGCTGGGACCATAGTCACCAAGAAAACAATTGGTAACACACTACACCGTGAAGGACTGAAATCCAGCAGCGCCCACAAGGTTCCCCTGCTCAAGAAGGCACATATACATGCCTGTCTGAAGTTTGCCAATGAACATCTGAATGATTCAGAGGATATCTGGGTGAAAGTGTTGTGGTCAGATGAGACCAAAATGGAGCTCTTTGGCATCAACTCAACTCGGCGTGTTTGGAGGAGGAGGAATGCTGCCTATGACCCCAAGAACACCATCCCCATCGTCAAACATGGAGGTGGAAACATTATGCTTTGGGGGTGTTTTTCTGCTTAGGGGACAGGACAACTTCACCGCATCAAAGGGACAATGGATGGGGCCATGTACCGTCAAATCTTGGGTGAGAACCTCCTTCCCTCAGCCAGGGCATTGAAAATGGGTTGTGGATGGGTATTCCAGCATGACAATGACCCAAAACACATGGCCAAGGCAACAAAGGAGTGGCTCAAGAAGAAGCACATTAAGGTCCTGGAGTCTCCAGACCTTAATCCCATAGAAAATCTGTGGAGGGACTTGAAGGTTCGAGTTGCCAAACGTCAGCCTCGAAACCTTAATGACTTGGAGAAGATCTGCAAAGAGGAGTGGGACAAAATCCCTCCTGAGATGTGTGCAAACCTGGTGGCCAACTACAAGGGTTTTGCCACCAAGTACTAAGTCATGTTTTGCTGTTTTGTCAAATACTTATTTCCCTCATTAAAATGCAAATCAATTTATAACATTTTTCACATGCGTTTTTCTGGATTTTTGTTGTTGTTATTCTGTCTCTCACTGTTCAAATAAACCTACCATTAAAATTATAGACTGATCATTTCCTTGTCAGTGGGCAAACGTACAAAATCAGCAGGGGATCAAATACTTTTTTCCCCTCACTGTAGCTAGTTAGCTTTCACAATACTCCGTTATGCCTCTGATGAATGCCTTTTTTATATAATTTGATGTAGGCCTGAATAGGGAATTGACTTTCAAACAATCTGGGTCAGTCAATTGTTTAGTCCACACAGGTCCTAATACAAAACCTAGCTACAGGAGCACAACGTGGAGTGTCTGGTTTTACTTCATGGTGTATCTGGTCATGTACAACTATAGTAAGCCTGACTATGTTTCTCATAACCTTACAGGATGGTAGGCCTACAGTTGGCAATGGGAAAGCTGTCTATCAACAACAACTCTGCAAGCTACTGTTAACTTTGCATTGTGGAATAGAAACACATTTTCTACCCATGTCTATTATATGGTGTAGTACATTAGGTTCTGAATTTATTCACACCCTTGATAAAGATCACCAAGAAATCATTAAAATACTATATTGTGTGATAAAAAAAATTGTGAAGTGATATTTTTTCATACTAATCCAATTGCTCAGAGAAAGACATTTTGTTTAACAGGTAATATTGTTTTCTCTCAAAAAGGTAGGAGTCAAAATTGACACCCCAAAATATTCTTATCGATAAAGTAGTCAAAAAGTTTAGTATTTTGTCCCATATTCCTAGCACGCAATGACAACATCAAGCTAGTGACTATACAACATTGTTGGATGCATTTGCAGTTCGCTTTGAGTTGGTCTTCAGATTATTATGTTCCCAATAGAAACTAATGGTAAATAAAGTATTGTGTTATTTTGGAGTCACTTTTGTTGTAAATAAGAAAATGTGTTTCCAAACATTTCTACATTAATGTGGATGCTACCATAATTATGGGTGAATCGTGAATAATTATGAATGAGAAAGTTACAGAGGGTCAACGATCAAACCCCAAAGACATGCTAACCTCCCTTTTTATTTGTAATGGTGTGAGATGGGTATGATCTTTGGCTTCATGAATGTGAATAAAAGTTCAGTGGGTTCATGGCTATGAAGTCCATTTTTGAATAACTCCTGCATTAGTTTAGTAACACATGGAGTCTACACTAAAACCACCATGGTTTAGTAATTTCAGTACAATGCTCTATCTGCTAAGTTCCTTAACTCTCGTAGACAAAACAACTAAATTGACATTACAAGGCTATCCATGCAGCAGCAGTAGTTCGGAACAATTGGATTGGTCTTGGTGATAAAATTCAATCACGATACACTCTACAAAGCAGATTCGTTGTTTTCTATTCAATTCTGTGCTCAAACAAATGGACAATGTTTCAATGGTATCACTTCTGGGTTTTGGTTGCGTGTCATTGTGGCTCTTAGTTGTGCAAGAGCCCCTTTCGGGCTCTTGTGGTGGAGGAAATCTTTGTGGGCTATACTCAGCCTTGTTTTAGGATAGTAAGTTGGTGGTCTGTTGATATAAATCATTTAAATAATAGGAATTGGACGTAACAAATGTATCACTAGCCACTAAACAATTTTAAGCAATTTTGTATATAATGTTTTCATATCCGACGTTACTCATATCAAATGTATACACTGTACTCTAAACCATCTACTGAATCTGCCCTATGCCGCTCGGCCATCGACTCAAATCTCTAGCCACTTTAATAATTATAATTGGATGAAATACATGTATCACTAGCCACTTTAAACGATACCATTTATATAATGTTTACATATCCTACATTACTCATCTCATATGTATATACTATACTCCATACCATCTACTGCATCTTGCTTATGCCATCGCTCTTCCATATATTTATATGTACATACTCGTATATATATGTACATACTCGTATGTACATACTGTGAATTTGTTAGATTACTTGTTAGATACTACTGCATGGTCGGAACTAGAAGCACAAGCATTTCGCTACACTCGCATTAACATCTGCTAACCATGTGTATGTGACAAATAACATTTGATTTAATATCCCTCTAGTGGTGTGGGGGCTGTGCTTTGGAAAAGTGGGTGGAGTTATATCTACCCTGGTTGGCCCTGTCCGGGGGTATTGTATTGTCAGACGGGGCCACAGTGTCCCCCGACCCCTCCCCTGTCTCAGCCTTCAGTATTTATGCTGCAATAGTCTATGTGCTGGGGGGGCTAGGGTCAGTCTGTTACATCTAGTGTAATTCTCTTGTCTTATCTGATGTCCTGAGTGAATTTAAGTATGCTCTCTCTAATTCTCTCTCTCTCCCTCCCCCTGGAGGACCTGAGTCCTAGGACCATGCCTCAGGACTACCTGGCCTGATTACTCCTGGCTGATCCCAGTCCACCTGGTCATGCTGCTGCTCCAGTTTCAACTGTTCTGCCTGCAGCTATGGAACCCTGACCTGTTCACCGGACGTGCTACCTTTTCCTGGACCTGCTGTTTTCGACTCTCTCTCTCTACCGCACCTGCTGTCTCGACCTCTGAATGCTCGACTGTGAAAAAACTGCTGACATTTACTCCTGGAGGTACTGACCTGTTGCATCCTCTACAGCCACTGTGATCATTATTTGACCCTTGCTAGTCATCTATGAACGTTTGAACATCTTGAAGAACAATCTGGCCTTAATGCCCATGTTAAAATCTCCACCCTGCACAGCCAGAAGAGGACTGGCCACCCCTCATAGCCTGGTTCCTCTCTAGGTTTCTTCCTAGCTTCTGGCCTTTCTAGGGAGTTTTTCCTAACCACCGTGCTTTTACACCTGCATTGCTTGCTGTTTGGGGTTTTAGGCTGGGTTTCTGTACAGCACTCTGTGACATCAGCTGATGTTAGAAGGGCTTTATAAATATATTTGATTTGATTGACATCTCATTTCACCTCTTGTTGAAAGAAGCATTTATTTTGACGTTTTCAAATCGAGGACGAGAGAATATTAACGTTGGTTGCGAGATACAGAAGAAGAAGAACACACAGAAGAAGAAGAGAGGATACTTCCACAGCTCCACAAGCTCTTTTAACGATTGGCGAAAGCATCATATTTGAAGTAAGTTTTAAGGTTTAGCATCGGGTTTAGGTTTCCTGAACAACTTTTACGAAAGTTGAGTCGCTGTGTAAGTTAACGTTTGACCTTTGGCTCCATTAACAGACTGTTAACCAGATAAGAGAGATCGGTTCCCAATTTAGCCTAACATTATGTTTACATCTGTGCTAGTAATGCACACATATACAGTGCAGTGTTGTAAGTTACAGTAAACAAATGTTTAGTTAATGTGGGGTAACTAGTAGGCTACAGCTGTCAGTGTTCAGCAAGTTAACATTCAGCAATTTGAAATCCATTAACTCAGTTAGATTTTCGTACTTGAACTCAAAACTAACAGTTGTTATTATCAATCTGTTAACGTTACTCAAAAGATTGCCACAATTTGCAGATAGCCTGTCTGCTATCGTAAAGATGTAAGAAATTATAGCTGGCTAAGTTACTTACTGCAGAGTAGGCCTATTCATGATCTAACTACTAACTTAGGCTGGTAGTTGATTTTATGGTACAGTTATGATAATGCACATTTGAAATTAAGATTGAGATTGGACTAGAATGTGGGTAATTGGATGCTTAGATGTAACCATAGACTGTCTTATTTTTGCATAGGGTCAATTAAACATGAAAAGAAAGGGAGAGATATCAGACTTATTTTTAAAGAAGCACAAACAGGCAGATCAGGTGCAAACAGACCCCAGAGCAGCTCCCTACCTGAGGCTAGTCAGAGTCAGTGTGGTCAGACTTCACAAGGACCCAGTCTACCACCACCTGGTCAGAGCATCTACCAGGCAGTCAGTCACATGCCCAGTTCAGAATTTAAGCTGAGCTTCAGTTTGTAATAGATGATTTTGTCAGGTTAAGCCTCACTTTGAAATGTTGGTTGTTGATTCATGTGTGTTCTTGTTTTGATGGCTGTGGCATTTTTATTTTGATTATACACTAATGGTTCTTGTGTTATTTTAATGTAATATATGTATCAAGGGATGACACAGAAACCTCTGGCTCTGAGCAAGACAGTGAGCCAGAGCTGCCAGGAGATGTCATCAAGCCCCTCCCAACTGCATCAAGCACCAGATATGCTGTTCCAAAAGGGCCCAATGGTAGGCCAGGCCTATACTTTAAACTACACATTTTAGTTAGCAGCTGTTAGTATCTAATCTTGTGGATCCCTTAATTATGCATTTCCACAGATTTGACACATTATTTCAAGTGTATTTCAGACATTTCAAGATCCAGAGGTAGAGGATCCTGTACAGCCATGTTTGAAACATTTCCCAGAACTCAGCATGGTACTAGGAAAAGGGCTTTCCACAGCTCCTGGTATAAGGTCAATTCATGGCTTGAAGGATCTGTAAGTCAAAATTCGACTTATTGTTTCTCCTGTAGCCATTTTTCTCTGCCCAATTGACCTGAATCTGCCTTCACGTCACAGTCAGGTTTTGGTAACTGAAAAAAGGCGCTGTTTAAAGATTCTGGGTTTAAGCTCCATTCGAAGGCAGAGCATCATATCAATACTATGTATGCTTGGAATCTCCATAAAAAGGGCTAATGACATCAACGTTAGATGTCATAAATGAGGACAGGAAAAAGAAAGTGGAGGAAAACTGTACTTACATTAAAACAATTGTAGATGTGCTCCTATTAACTGCCACTCAGAATATAGCGCAGAGAGGTCATCAAGAGTCTGATGACTCTCACAACAAGGGTCATTTTTTTGACAATCTTAGAAGAAATAGCTAAGCATGACCCTCTCATAGAGAAAAGGATGAATGCATGTGGCAATGCTAAGTACACAAGCCACCAGATCCAGAAGGAAGTTCTTGAGGGCTGAGCTGAGATGGTACAAAGGGAAATAATAAGAGAAGTAAAAGAAAGTGACGTTTTTAGTGTAATTGCAGATGAAACCAAAGATTTTAAGAAAAAATAACAAATGTCTTTAGTTGTGAGGTACTATTACAACGGGGCCATCAACAAAAGCTTTTTACACTTTCAGTCAGCTGAAAGCTTAGATGCAGCAGGTCTCACATAAATGATAATTGATTGCCTTCTGGAATGAGGAGCCTCTGTTTGCCTTTGCTCAGACCTTTGAGTCAGATTTAGAGGACCTCAAACATGAGGTTCATCAAACCAAGCGGCTTCTTGATAGGAGAGAGAAAAGTGGAAGGGACAGACCGTCTACTCTCCTTGACTTTGTTGTGTTTCTAGAACCTTATAAAGAGGTCTTCCATGAGCTATTTAGACTTTGTAACATGTCTGTTGTTACACCAGTCAGCAGTGATTCTTGCGAGAGAAGCTTCTCAGCTTTAAAACTGATTAAAACCCACCTGAGGACAACAATGGTTGATGACAGGTTAATTCACCTGGGAATTCTCAGTGTTGAGTCAAGGAGGGCACGCTCCCTCAACATGGATGAGTTGGTGAAACATTTTGTCAGTTCTCACCAGAACTGCAGAATTTATGCGGTTTTAAAATCTACCAGGGATAATTTGGCATTTAGGTGGTCCCTCTGGTCACGATTAAAACCTGCACTGTGTACTAGCTAGTACACTGACATTCTAAAATGATAAATCCAAAGGGTATCATGTCACACAGATTTTATTTGGTCTTGATTAGGCAAATTCCAAAACTTTTCGTTGCTATTAGTTAACATAATATATATGAGCATAAATATGATACGGTAAGTTTGTAATATTGATGGGCACCAAAATTATTTTTAAAGTCCATTTCTGCTTGATACCTGGTATGTCAAATATTGGTTTTTATTTTATTTTTTGTAAATAAACTATGCAATTTATGTAACACATATGCGATCGCATCTCTTTGGTGCTTGAGCTTATTTTCTGAAAATGTTTAGGATGTTCAACACTAGCGTGACCCTAGTCTCACCAGTATGTGAGTACAGTACTGTGCGTGCGTGCGTGCGTGTGTGTGAGAGAGAAAGAAATTGAGCTCCAGTTCCCGAGATAGAGACACTGACTATTCATAGTAGGTTAAAGAATTCCAGTGAAGTAACCCTTTTGGACCACACTATCTGCCACATTGAAGAATGAATGTTGAGTGAAATATCACTTCTACCTCTAATCAGCAATCATAGGTGTCACGATCTCCGTGAGGGACAGACCAAGACGCAGCGATGCTTCCGGTATACATTTTATTAACGACGAACCTAACTGGGAAAAATAACAAAATCTAAACGAAGATCGTGATGTTGAAACATAACTAACAAAACAAACACAGCTATGACCAAACAATAACCCATAAAATACTATAGAAAAACCCCAAACATATAATTGGGAACCATTAATTGGGAACCATTACCCCAACATAGATATACAACACCTAGAACAAAAAACCCTACACCAAAACGAAACTAAACACGCCAGCCTGTCAAAATCAGGCCTGAACGTGACAATAGGATCCATTCATGCTCTTTAGATGCCAGGTTAGGGTTACACGCTAATGTTCTGTCATGGTCTATGGACCCCCTGAAGTAGCCTTGGCCACCCCCTGGCCACCCCATGTAGAATACTCTAGTTCCGCCACTTCCCCCACCTACCTTTGACCTTTGTGTACCCCAGGGAACAAGCACTAAGTATGAGCCCGCTTTGCACCGCAGAAAGATTGATGCACTCAACCAAAAGGTTGCACGTTCAAATCCCCAAAGCATTCATCTTTATCAAGTGTCTGCACTGCTAGATTTACATTGAGGTTACATGGGTGGTGATAACTGGACTGTTATTTATTGTCTCTCTCTCTCTCTCTCTCTCTCTCTCTCTCCCACTCTCAGGCTCCAATGATCTGTGGATCTCGTCTCTCTCTTCTTCCAGGCCCATTCAGAAGCTGTCTCATGTTTGTGTCTGAGTTTCATAAGCGTTCTCATGTCAGAGCTCATGAGACTCTGAAGTGATGCTAATCTAGCCGGCCAGGGGAAACAGCTCCTTTATCCTGCCTGCTGGCGAGCAACCACATGCAGCGGACCACTTGGATAACTCTCCATGTTTCCATCTCACCCATTCTTCTGTTAAATTTTTTTGTCCTGTTGTGATTCACAGTGCGTTCCTGCTGTCTTCTCTCTGTCTGTCTCTTTGTGTCTTTCTGTCTGTCTCTTTGTGTCTTTCTGTCTGTCTCTTTGTGTCTTTCTTTCTGTCTCTTTGTGTCTTTCTGTCTGTCTCTTTGTGTCTTTCTGTCTGTCTCTTTGTGTCTGTCTCTTTGTGTCTTTCTGTCTGTCTCTTTGTGTATTTCTGTTTGTCTCTTTGTGTCTTTCTGTCTGTCTCTTTGTCCGTCTCTTTGTCCCTCTCTGTCCGTCTCTGTCCGTCTCTTTGTCTCTCTCTCTGTCTGTCCGTCCATCCGTCCGTCCGTCTGTGTCTAACAACAATGATTATGATATCAATCATTATCTAATAGTATTGCATGTTAATAATACTGTACATCTCCAGTTTAATACTCATTTCAAAAGATTGAAGTTATTGGTGCATTTAACAAACAACCATGAAACAAACAACTTACCCACATGAAAAAAATAATATAGTACACTATAAATACTATAGTAAAATATAAATACTATAGTATACTATAAATACTGAGGTATTCAGATAGTTCAGTGCTTCTGCTCTTTTCTATAACTTGTACAAAACACATGCAGTACATGGTGTATACTTGGCATGTAGGTTTCACAGTTACGGGTGGCACAAATATGAATATGGCGCATGGGAATGGGCAGGGTATATGCCAATTAAATACTGTACTATATATTATAAGAATTACTGTAGTGTTTCTTTGCGGACTGTGTTGTTTTTGTGGTTTGTAGTATACTGTAGTATTTACTATAGTATTCTACATTATACTACACAATTCTATAGTAAGTACTACACATGGTCGAGGGATACTACAGTGTGTAGCATAGTATTCTACAGTGTACTACAGTTTACTACAGAATTCTATATTAAGTGCTACAGCATTCTATAGTAAACTGTAATATTTTTTAATGTGGATATTTGCCTCTAATCACAAATTAGGTGTTTTAAAAGGTTTGTAAACACTTACGTTTATGGGTGCCACCCTTAGAGTTTTAATCTATAAAATCTAAGTGCCTGCAACTGATCAACAAAACATTATTTCCTAGATTAATTTGCACTGCTGTTTACTGGCCGTTGGATAGCAGAGGTTTCAGCAGTTTCTTATGCATCTCAATAAAAGACTGTGGACTGTGTCGTCTCATCTAGTTCATTGTTAAGAAGGCCGTTCTTGAGTAGTGATTTGTAAAAGACCCACTCTTGGGTTTTTGTTTTACATTTTCTTTCCATCTTGTTTGTTTTTTTTACACATTTTACGTCTTTGAGTAGTTATTGTTTTTATAATGTCGTGTGAAGAAATGTGATCATTTTCATTTCCCAGTCTTTCATCTGAGCATAATGTTCGTGTAAACGGTTTGGTGGTAGCGGTTCTCTCTCTCTCTCTTTTTGAAAGACTTTGATTGAACTGATCTGATTCCAGATTTACAAAAAAAAAAATACCATTCACTCTAAGTGTCTCTGTGGCTTTGGAGTGTACCAGCTTGGTTTGGACATCTTGGAACGACCACTAAATTTGCACTCCAAATGGCACCCTAGCATCTATATAGTGCACTACTTTTGACTAGAGCCCCATAGGAAATATATCAGAAAATAGAGTGCCATTTGGGACGAAGACCCTAACCAGCAGATTGACAGAACACTTTGGGAAAGTATGCTACAGACCTTAGCATGAATTAGACATTCTTCAGGATATTGTTATGACGATTTAGTTTGGTTTTCTTTTTCACAGCCGCTGCTTCTGGTTGGAAAGTGCTTTCTGTCCCTGCAGTGAAGTCAGAGCAGAGGTCACGGTATTGTTTTTATTTATGTGGTAGTGGATGAGAATACTCATTAACAACATACAATACCTGGGCTCAGATAGTAATTTAAATCATTTCAAATACTTTATCTGGGCTTGATTGAGCTTTCCTGGTGCAATGGAACTAATAGAATGGTTGTAGAAAAGCAAACCCCGCCGATCTGGCACTCCAGGCAGACTAAAGCAAATGCTAAATATATTTGAAAGATTGCAAATAGTATTTGAACCCAGGTCTAAGACATGCAGCCAACACAGTGATCAGTAAAATACGCAGAGCTGGGCTGTGTTGTTTAGACTGCCTGATGACGCGTGACGCTCACCCTGCTCACCCTGTCGAGAGACCGCCAGAGAGAGAAAGACAGAACACATGCTCTATAAATGATCTATTAGCGGCATATAAATGGAAAGTCACCATGACATTCAGACAGGGGAATGTGTCAGAAACAGTGATGTAGCAGAGCAAGACAGACTAATGTGCTCATCGATGTCTGTCAATTTGAATGTGAGTGCCCAGAAATGACTCTCTTTGGAGAGTAATGGTATCAACTACTAGTTCACGTCCAAAACAGCAAACAAACCCTTGAAACATTTTGTGCTGCAATGTCACCAAAATGGATAATAAAATATATCCTGCCAGCTTGAACTAAAAGGAGGATAAAATATGTCCTGCCGTGTTCAACTGAAAGGAGTATAAAATATATCCTTCCGTCTTCACCTAAAAGGATAAAATATATCCTGCCGTCTTCACCTAAAAGGATAAAATATATCCTGCCGTCTTCACCTAAAAGCAGGACATAATATATCCTGCCTTCAACAAAAAGGATAATAAAACATTTCCTGCCGTCTTCAACTAAAAGGATATTAAAATATATCCTTCCGTCTTGAACTAAAAGGAGAATAAAATACATGCTGACTTTTCAACTAAAAGCAGGACAAAATACATCCTGCAGTCTTCAACTAAATAGAGTATAATATTTATCCTGCCGTCTTCAACTAAAAGAAGGATAAAATATATCCTGCCGTCTTCATCTAAATAGAGTATAACATTTACCCTGCCGTCTTCAACTAAAAGAAGGATAAAATATATCCTGCCGTCTTCAACTAAAAGAAGGATAAAATATATCCTGCCGTCTTCAACTAAAAGGAGTATAAAATATATCCTGCAGTCATTAACTAAAAGGAGTATAAAATATATCCTGCCGTCTTCAACTAAAAGAAGGATGAAATAAATCCTGCCTTCTTCAAATAAATAGACAATAAAATATATCCTGCCTTCTTCAACTAAATAGAGAATAAAAAATATCCTGCTGAATTCAACTAAAAGGAGAATAAAATATATCCTGCTGTCTTCAACTAATAGGAGAATAAAAAATATCCTGCCGTCTTCAACTAAAAGAAGGATGAAATAAATCCTGCCTTCTTCAAATAAATAGACAATAAAATATATCCTGCCTTCTTCAACTAAATAGAGAATAAAATATACCCTGCAGCCTTCAACTAAAAGGAGAATAAAAAATATCCTGCTGAATTCAACTAAAAGGATAATAAAATATATCCTGCCGTCTTCAACTAAAAGAAGGATAAAATATATCCTGCCTTCTTCAACCAAAAGCATAATAAAATATATCCTGACTTCTTCAAATAAATAGAGAATAAAAAATATCCTGCTGAATTCAACTAAAAGGATAATAAATATATCCTGTCGTCTTCAACTAAAAAGAGAATAAAACATATCCTGCCTTCTTCAACAAAATAGAGTATAAAATATATCCTGACGTCTTCAACTAAAAGGATAATAAAATATATCATGCCATCTTCAACTAAAAGGATAATAAAATATATCCAGCTGAATTCAAATAAAAGGACAATAAAATATATCCTGCCGTCTTCAACTAAAAGGATAATAAAATATATCCTGCCTTCTTGACCTAAAAGGATAATAAAATATATCCTGCCTTCTTCAACTAAAAGCTGGACAAAACATATCCTGCCGTCTTCAACTAAATAGAGTACAACATTTATCCTGCCGTCTTCAACTAAAAGAAGGATAAAATATATCCTGCCGTCTTCAACTAAAAGAAGGATAAAATATATCCTTCCTTATTCAACTAAATAGACGATAAAAAATATCCTGCTGAATTCAACTAAAAGGATAATAAAATATATCCTGCCGTCTTCAACTAAAAGAAGGATAAAATATATCCTTCCTTATTCAACTAAATAGACGATAAAAAATATCCTGCTGAATTCAACTAAAAGGATAATAAAATATATCCTGGCGTCTTCAACTAAAAGGAGAATAAAAAATATCCTGCATTCTTCAACTAAAAGAAGGATAAAATATTTCCTGTCGTGTTCAACTGAAAGGAGTATAAAATATATCCTTCCATCTTCACCTAAAAGGATAAAATATATCCTGCCGTCTTCACCTAAAAGGATAAAATATATCCTGCCGTCTTCACCTAAAAGCAGGACAAAATATATCCTGCTTTCAACAAAAGGATAATAAAACATATCCGGACGTCTTTAACTAAAAGGATAATAAAATATATCCTTCCGTCTTGAACTAAATAGAGTATAACATTTATCCTGCCGTCTTCAACTAAAAGTAGGATAAAATATATTCTGCCATCTTCAACTAAAAGAAGGATAAAATAAATCCTGCCATCTTCAATGAAAAGAAGGATGAAAAAAATCCTGCCTTCTTCAAATAAATAGAGATTAAAATATATCCTGCCTTCTTAAACTAAATAGAGACTAAAAAATATCCTGCTGAAATCAACTAAAAAGAGAATAAATATATCCTGTCGTATTCAACTAAAAGGATAATATAATATATCCTGCTTTCTTCAACTAAAAGGATAATAAAACATAACCTGCCGTCTTCAACTAAAAGGAGAATAAAATATATCCTTCTTTCTTGACCTAAAAGGAGAATAAAATACATCCTGCCATCTTCAACTAAATAGAGTATAACATTTATCCTGCCGTCTTCAACTAAAAGAAGGGTAAAATATATCCTGCTTTCAACAAAAGGATAATAAAACATATCCGGACGTCTTTAACTAAAAGGATAATAAAATATATCCTT
This sequence comes from Brachymystax lenok tsinlingensis, assembly GCA_030435695.1. NCBI lineage: Eukaryota > Metazoa > Chordata > Actinopteri > Salmoniformes > Salmonidae > Brachymystax > Brachymystax lenok. The sequence goes on along the minus strand of CM059804.1, from coordinate 7,152,392 downwards.
CCGTCTTGAACTAAATAGAGTATAACATTTATCCTGCCGTCTTCAACTAAAAGTAGGATAAAATATATTCTGCCTTCTTCAACTAAAAGAAGGATAAAATAAATCCTGCCATCTTCAATGAAAAGAAGGATGAAAAAAATCCTGCCTTCTTCAAATAAATAGAGATTAAAATATATCCTGCCTTCTTAAACTAAATAGAGACTAAAAAATATCCTGCTGAAATCAACTAAAAAGAGAATAAATATATCCTGTCGTATTCAACTAAAAGGATAATATAATATATCCTGCCTTCTTCAACTAAAAGGATAATAAAACATAACCTGCCGTCTTCAACTAAAAGGAGAATAAAATATATCCTTCTTTCTTGACCTAAAAGGAGAATAAAATACATCCTGCCATCTTCAACTAAATAGAGTATAACATGTATCCTGCCGTCTTCAACTAAAAGAAGGGTAAAATATATCCTGCCGTCTTCAACTAAAAGTTGGATAAAATATATCCTGCCTTTCTTCAACAAAATAGAGAATAAAAAATATCCTGCATAATTCAACTAAAAGCAGAATAAATATATCCTGTCGTCTTCAACTAAAAGGATAATAAAATGTATCCTGCATTCTTCAACTAAATAGAGAATATAAAAGATCCTGCCGTCTTCAACTAAAAGGAGAATATAATATATCCTGCCTTCTTCAACTAAAAGGAGGATAAAACATTACCTGCTGTCCTCACCTAAAAGCAGGACAAAATATATCCTGCCTTCTTCAACTAAATAGAGAATAAAAAATATCCTGCATAATTCAACTAAAAGCAGAATAAATATATCCTTTCGTCTTCAACTAAAAGGATAATAAAATATATCCTGCATTCTTCAACTAAATAGAGAATATAAATATCCTGCTGAATTCAACTAAAAGGAGAATAAAATATATCCTGCCGTCTTAACCTGAGAGGATGATAAAATATATCCTGCCGTCTTCAACTAAAAGGAGAATATAATATATCCTGCCTTCAACTAAAAGGAGGATAACACATTCCCTGCCGTCTTCACCTAAAAGCAGGACAAAATATATCCTGCCTTCTTCAACTAAATAGAGAATAAAAAATATCCTGCTGAATTCAACTAAAAGGAGAATAAATATATCCTGTCGTTTTCAACTAAAAGGATAATAAAATATATCCTGCCTTCTTCAACTAAAAGGAGAATAAAATATATCCTGCCTTCTTGACCTAAAAGGAGAATAAAACATATCCTGCCTTCTTGACCTAAAAGGAGAATAAAACATATCCTGCCTTCTTCAACTAAAAGTTGGATAAAATATATCCTGCCTTCAACTAAAAGGATAAAATATATCCTGCCTTCTTCAACTAAATAGAGAATAAAAATTATCCTACTGAATTCAACTAAAAGGAGAATATAATATATCCTGCCTTCTTCAACTAAAAGGAGGATAAAACATTACCTGCTGTCCTCACCTAAAAGCAGGACAAAATATATCCTGCCTTCTTCAACTAAAAGGAGAATAAAAAATATCCTGCATAATTCAACTAAAAGCAGAATAAATATATCCTGTCGTCTTCAACTAAAAGGATAATAAAATATATCCTGCATTCTTCAACTAAATAGAGAATATAAATATCCTGCTGAATTCAACTAAAAGGAGAATAAAATATATCATGCCGTCTTAACCTGAGAGGATGATAAAATATATCCTGCCGTCTTCAACTAAAAGGAGAATATAATATATCCTGCCTTCAACTAAAAGGAGGATAACACATTCCCTGCCGTCTTCACCTAAAAGCAGGACAAAATATATCCTGCTTTCTTCAACTAAATAGAGAATAAAAAATATCCTGCTGAATTCAACTAAAAGGAGAATAAATATATCCTGTCGTTTTCAACTAAAAGGATAATAAAATATATCCTGCCTTCTTCAACTAAAAGGAGAATAAAATATATCCTGCCTTCTTGACCTAAAAGGAGAATAAAACATATCCTGCCTTCTTGACCTAAAAGGAGAATAAAACATATCCTGCCATCTTCAACTAAAAGTTGGATAAAATATATCCTGCCTTCAACTAAAAGGATAAAATATATCCTGCCTTCTTCAACTAAATAGAGAATAAAAATTATCCTACTGAATTCAACTAAAAGGATAATAAAATATATCCTGCCGTCTTCAACTAAAGGAGAATATAATATATACTGCATTCTTTAACTAAAATGATAATAAAATATATCCTGCCGTCTTCAACTAAAAGGAGAATATTATATTTTCTTCCTTCTTCAACTAAAAGCATAATAAAATATATCCTGCATTCTTCAAATTAAAGGAGAATAAAATATATCCTGCCGTCTTCAACTAAAAGTTGGATAAAATATATCCCGCCTTCTTCAACTAAATAAAGGATAAAATATATCCTGCCTTCTTCAACTAAATAGAGAATAAAAAATATCCTGCTGAATTCAACAAAAAGGAGATTAAATATATCCTGTCGTCTTCAACTAAAAGGATAATAAAATATATCCTGCCGTCTTCAACTAAAAGGATAATAAAATATATCCTTCCTTCTTGACCTAAAAGGGTAATAAAATATATCCTGCCGTCTTCAACTAAAAGGAGAATATAATATATCCTGCCTTCAACTAAAAGGAGGATAACACATTCCCTGCCGTCATCACCTAAAAGCAGGACAAAATATATCCTGCCTTCTGCAACTAAATAGAGAATAAAAAATATCCTGCTGAATTCAACTAAAAGGAGAATAAATATATCCTGTCGTTTTCAACTAAAAGGATAATAAAATATATCCTGCCTTCTTCAACTAAAAGGAGAATAAAATATATCCTGCCTTCTTGACCTAAAAGGAGAATAAAACATATCCTTCCTTCTTGACCTAAAAGGGTAATAAAATATATCCTGCCTTCTTCAACTAAAAGCAGGACAAAATATATCCTGCCGTCTTCAACTAAAAAGAAGGACAAAATATATCCTGCCGTCTTCAACTAAAAAAAGAAGGATAAAATATATCCTGCCTTCTTCAACCAAAAGGAGAATAAATACATCCTGTCGTCTTCAACTAAAAGGATAATAAAATATATCCTGCCGTCTTCAACTAAAAGGATAGTATAATATATCCTGCCTTCTTCAACTAAAAGGATAGTATAATATATCCTGCCTTTTTCAACTAAAAGGAGAATAAAACATATCCTGCCGTCTTCAACTAAAAGGATAGTATAATATATCCTGCCTTCTTCAACTAAATAGAGTATAAAATATATCCTGCCGTCTTCAACTAAAAAGGATAGTATAATATATCCTGCCTTCTTCAACTAAAAGGATAGTATAATATATCCTGCCTTTTTCAACTAAAAGGAGAATAAAACATATCCTGCCGTCTTCAACTAAAAGGATAGTATAATATATCCTGCCTTCTTCAACTAAATAGAGTATAAAATATATCCTGCCGTCTTCAACTAAAAGGAGAATAAAATATATCCTTCTTTCTTGACCTAAAAGGAGAATAAAATACATCCTGCCATCTTCAACTAAATAGAGTATAACATTTATCCTGCCGTCTTCAACTAAAAAAAGGGTAAAATATATCCTGCTTTCAACAAAAGGATAATAAAACATATCCGGACGTCTTTAACTAAAAGGATAATAAAATATATCCTTCCGTCTTGATCTAAATAGAGTATAACATTTATCCTGCCGTCTTCAACTAAAAGTAGGATAAAATATATTCTGCCTTCTTCAACTAAAAGAAGGATAAAATAAATCCTGCCATCTTCAATGACAAGAAGGATGAAAAAAATCCTGCCTTCTTCAAATAAATAGAGATTAAAATATATCCTGCCTTCTTAAACTAAATAGAGACTAAAAAATATCCTGCTGAAATCAACTAAAAAGAGAATAAATATATCCTGTGGTATTCAACTAAAAGGATAATATAATATATCCTGCCTTCTTCAACTAAAAGGATAATAAAACATAACCTGCCGTCTTCAACTAAAAAGGAGAATAAAATATATCCTTCTTTCTTGACCTAAAAGGAGAATAAAATACATCCTGCCATCTTCAACTAAATAGAGTATAACATGTATCCTGCCGTCTTCAACTAAAAGAAGGGTAAAATATATCCTGCCGTCTTCAACTAAAAGTTGGATAAAATATATCCTGCCTTTCTTCAACAAAATAGAGAATAAAAAATATCCTGCATAATTCAACTAAAAGCAGAATAAATATATCCTGTCGTCTTCAACTAAAAAGGATAATAAAATGTATCCTGCATTCTTCAACTAAATAGAGAATATAAAATATCCTGCCGTCTTCAACTAAAAAGGAGAATATAATATATCCTGCCTTCTTCAACTAAAAGGAGGATAAAACATTACCTGCTGTCCTCACCTAAAAGCAGGACAAAATATATCCTGCCTTCTTCAACTAAATAGAGAATAAAAAATATCCTGCATAATTCAACTAAAAGCAGAATAAATATATCCTGTCGTCTTCAACTAAAAGGATAATAAAATATATCCTGCATTCTTCAACTAAATAGAGAATATAAATATCCTGCTGAATTCAACTAAAAGGAGAATAAAATATATCCTGCCGTCTTAACCTGAGAGGATGATAAAATATATCCTGCCGTCTTCAACTAAAAGGAGAATATAATATATCCTGCCTTCAACTAAAAGGAGGATAACACATTCCCTGCCGTCATCACCTAAAAGCAGGACAAAATATATCCTGCCTTCTGCAACTAAATAGAGAATAAAAAATATCCTGCTGAATTCAACTAAAAGGAGAATAAATATATCCTGTCGTTTTCAACTAAAAGGATAATAAAATATATCCTGCCTTCTTCAACTAAAAGGAGAATAAAATATATCCTGCCTTCTTGACCTAAAAGGAGAATAAAACATATCCTTCCTTCTTGACCTAAAAGGGTAATAAAATATATCCTGCCTTCTTCAACTAAAAGCAGGACAAAATATATCCTGCCGTCTTCAACTAAAAGAAGGACAAAATATATCCTGCCGTCTTCAACTAAAAGAAGGATAAAATATATCCTGCCTTCTTCAACCAAAAGGAGAATAAATACATCCTGTCGTCTTCAACTAAAAGGATAATAAAATATATCCTGCCGTCTTCAACTAAAAGGATAGTATAATATATCCTGCCTTCTTCAACTAAAAGGATAGTATAATATATCCTGCCTTTTTCAACTAAAAGGAGAATAAAACATATCCTGCCGTCTTCAACTAAAAGGATAGTATAATATATCCTGCCTTCTTCAACTAAATAGAGTATAAAATATATCCTGCCGTCTTCAACTAAAAGGATAGTATAATATATCCTGCCTTCTTCAACTAAAAGGATAGTATAATATATCCTGCCTTTTTCAACTAAAAGGAGAATAAAACATATCCTGCCGTCTTCAACTAAAAGGATAGTATAATATATCCTGCCTTCTTCAACTAAATAGAGTATAAAATATATCCTGCCGTCTTCAACTAAAAGGAGAATAAAATATATCCTTCTTTCTTGACCTAAAAGGAGAATAAAATACATCCTGCCATCTTCAACTAAATAGAGTATAACATTTATCCTGCCGTCTTCAACTAAAAGAAGGGTAAAATATATCCTGCTTTCAACAAAAGGATAATAAAACATATCCGGACGTCTTTAACTAAAAGGATAATAAAATATATCCTTCCGTCTTGATCTAAATAGAGTATAACATTTATCCTGCCGTCTTCAACTAAAAGTAGGATAAAATATATTCTGCCTTCTTCAACTAAAAGAAGGATAAAATAAATCCTGCCATCTTCAATGACAAGAAGGATGAAAAAAATCCTGCCTTCTTCAAATAAATAGAGATTAAAATATATCCTGCCTTCTTAAACTAAATAGAGACTAAAAAATATCCTGCTGAAATCAACTAAAAAGAGAATAAATATATCCTGTGGTATTCAACTAAAAGGATAATATAATATATCCTGCCTTCTTCAACTAAAAAGGATAATAAAACATAACCTGCCGTCTTCAACTAAAAGGAGAATAAAATATATCCTTCTTTCTTGACCTAAAAGGAGAATAAAATACATCCTGCCATCTTCAACTAAATAGAGTATAACATGTATCCTGCCGTCTTCAACTAAAAGAAGGGTAAAATATATCCTGCCGTCTTCAACTAAAAAGTTGGATAAAATATATCCTGCCTTTCTTCAACAAAATAGAGAATAAAAAATATCCTGCATAATTCAACTAAAAGCAGAATAAATATATCCTGTCGTCTTCAACTAAAAGGATAATAAAATGTATCCTGCATTCTTCAACTAAATAGAGAATATAAAATATCCTGCCGTCTTCAACTAAAAGGAGAATATAATATATCCTGCCTTCTTCAACTAAAAGGAGGATAAAACATTACCTGCTGTCCTCACCTAAAAGCAGGACAAAATATATCCTGCCTTCTTCAACTAAATAGAGAATAAAAAATATCCTGCATAATTCAACTAAAAGCAGAATAAATATATCCTGTCGTCTTCAACTAAAAAGGATAATAAAATATATCCTGCATTCTTCAACTAAATAGAGAATATAAATATCCTGCTGAATTCAACTAAAAGGAGAATAAAATATATCCTGCCGTCTTAACCTGAGAGGATGATAAAATATATCCTGCCGTCTTCAACTAAAAGGAGAATATAATATATCCTGCCTTCAACTAAAAGGAGGATAACACATTCCCTGCCGTCATCACCTAAAAGCAGGACAAAATATATCCTGCCTTCTTCAACTAAATAGAGAATAAAAAATATCCTGCTGAATTCAACTAAAAGGAGAATAAATATATCCTGTCGTTTTCAACTAAAAGGATAATAAAATATATCCTGCCTTCTTCAACTAAAAGGAGAATAAAATATATCCTGCCTTCTTGACCTAAAAGGAGAATAAAACATATCCTTCCTTCTTGACCTAAAAGGGTAATAAAATATATCCTGCCTTCTTCAACTAAAAGCAGGACAAAATATATCCTGCCGTCTTCAACTAAAAAGAAGGACAAAATATATCCTGCCGTCTTCAACTAAAAGAAGGATAAAATATATCCTGCCTTCTTCAACCAAAAGGAGAATAAATACATCCTGTCGTCTTCAACTAAAAGGATAATAAAATATATCCTGCCGTCTTCAACTAAAAGGATAGTATAATATATCCTGCCTTCTTCAACTAAAAGGATAGTATAATATATCCTGCCTTCTTCAACTAAATAGAGTATAAAATATATCCTGCCGTCTTCAACTAAAAGGATAGTATAATATATCCTGCCTTCTTCAACTAAAAAGGATAGTATAATATATCCTGCCTTTTTCAACTAAAAGGAGAATAAAACATATCCTGCCGTCTTCAACTAAAAGGATAGTATAATATATCCTGCCTTCTTCAACTAAATAGAGTATAAAATATATCCTGCCGTCTTCAACTAAAAGGAGAATAAAATATATCCTTCTTTCTTGACCTAAAAGGAGAATAAAATACATCCTGCCATCTTCAACTAAATAGAGTATAACATTTATCCTGCCGTCTTCAACTAAAAGAAGGGTAAAATATATCCTGCTTTCAACAAAAGGATAATAAAACATATCCGGACGTCTTTAACTAAAAGGATAATAAAATATATCCTTCCGTCTTGATCTAAATAGAGTATAACATTTATCCTGCCGTCTTCAACTAAAAGTAGGATAAAATATATTCTGCCTTCTTCAACTAAAAGAAGGATAAAATAAATCCTGCCATCTTCAATGACAAGAAGGATGAAAAAAATCCTGCCTTCTTCAAATAAATAGAGATTAAAATATATCCTGCCTTCTTAAACTAAATAGAGACTAAAAAATATCCTGCTGAAATCAACTAAAAGAGAATAAATATATCCTGTGGTATTCAACTAAAAGGATAATATAATATATCCTGCCTTCTTCAACTAAAAGGATAATAAAACATAACCTGCCGTCTTCAACTAAAAGGAGAATAAAATATATCCTTCTTTCTTGACCTAAAAGGAGAATAAAATACATCCTGCCATCTTCAACTAAATAGAGTATAACATGTATCCTGCAGTCTTCAACTAAAAGAAGGGTAAAATATATCCTGCCGTCTTCAACTAAAAAGTTGGATAAAATATATCCTGCCTTTCTTCAACAAAATAGAGAATAAAAAATATCCTGCATAATTCAACTAAAAGCAGAATAAATATATCCTGTCGTCTTCAACTAAAAGGATAATAAAATGTATCCTGCATTCTTCAACTAAATAGAGAATATAAAAGATCCTGCCGTCTTCAACTAAAAGGAGAATATAATATATCCTGCCTTCTTCAACTAAAAGGAGGATAAAACATTACCTGCTGTCCTCACCTAAAAGCAGGACAAAATATATCCTGCCTTCTTCAACTAAATAGAGAATAAAAAATATCCTGCATAATTCAACTAAAAGCAGAATAAATATATCCTGTCGTCTTCAACTAAAAGGATAATAAAATATATCCTGCATTCTTCAACTAAATAGAGAATATAAATATCCTGCTGAATTCAACTAAAAGGAGAATAAAATATATCCTGCCGTCTTAACCTGAGAGGATGATAAAATATATCCTGCCGTCTTCAACTAAAAGGAGAATATAATATATCCTGCCTTCAACTAAAAGGAGGATAACACATTCCCTGCCGTCATCACCTAAAAGCAGGACAAAATATATCCTGCCTTCTTCAACTAAATAGAGAATAAAAATATCCTGCTGAATTCAACTAAAGGAGAATAAATATATCCTGTCGTTTTCAACTAAAAGGATAATAAAATATATCCTGCCTTCTTCAACTAAAAGGAGAATAAAATATATCCTGCCTTCTTGACCTAAAAAGGAGAATAAAACATATCCTTCCTTCTTGACCTAAAAGGGTAATAAAATATATCCTGCCTTCTTCAACTAAAAAGCAGGACAAAATATATCCTGCCGTCTTCAACTAAAAGAAGGACAAAATATATCCTGCCGTCTTCAACTAAAAAGAAGGATAAAATATATCCTGCCTTCTTCAACCAAAAGGAGAATAAATACATCCTGTAGTCTTCAACTAAAAGGATAATAAAATATATCCTGCCGTCTTCAACTAAAGGATAGTATAATATATCCTGCCTTCTTCAACTAAAAGGATAGTATAATATATCCTGCCTTTTTCAACTAAAAAGGAGAATAAAACATATCCTGCCGTCTTCAACTAAAAGGATAGTATAATATATCCTGCCTTCTTCAACTAAATAGAGTATAAAATATATCCTGCCGTCTTCAACTAAAAGGATAGTATAATATATCCTGCCTTCTTCAACTAAAAGGATAGTATAATATATCCTGCCTTTTCAACTAAAAAGGAGAATAAAACATATCCTGCCGTCTTCAACTAAAAGGATAGTATAATATATCCTGCCTTCTTCAACTAAATAGAGTATAAAATATATCCTGCCGTCTTCAACTAAAAGGAGAATAAAATATATCCTTCTTTCTTGACCTAAAAGGAGAATAAAAATACATCCTGCCATCTTCAACTAAATAGAGTATAACATTTATCCTGCCGTCTTCAACTAAAAGAAGGGTAAAATATATCCTGCTTTCAACAAAAGGATAATAAAACATATCCGGACGTCTTTAACTAAAAGGATAATAAAATATATCCTTCCGTCTTGATCTAAATAGAGTATAACATTTATCCTGCCGTCTTCAACTAAAAGTAGGATAAAATATATTCTGCCTTCTTCAACTAAAAGAAGGATAAAATAAATCCTGCCATCTTCAATGACAAGAAGGATGAAAAAAATCCTGCCTTCTTCAAATAAATAGAGATTAAAATATATCCTGCCTTCTTAAACTAAATAGAGACTAAAAAATATCCTGCTGAAATCAACTAAAAAGAGAATAAATATATCCTGTGGTATTCAACTAAAAGGATAATATAATATATCCTGCCTTCTTCAACTAAAAGGATAATAAAACATAACCTGCCGTCTTCAACTAAAAGGAGAATAAAATATATCCTTCTTTCTTGACCTAAAAGGAGAATAAAATACATCCTGCCATCTTCAACTAAATAGAGTATAACATGTATCCTGCCGTCTTCAACTAAAAGAAGGGTAAAATATATCCTGCCGTCTTCAACTAAAAGTTGGATAAAATATATCCTGCCTTTCTTCAACAAAATAGAGAATAAAAAATATCCTGCATAATTCAACTAAAAGCAGAATAAATATATCCTGTCGTCTTCAACTAAAAGGATAATAAAATGTATCCTGCATTCTTCAACTAAATAGAGAATATAAAAGATCCTGCCGTCTTCAACTAAAAGGAGAATATAATATATCCTGCCTTCTTCAACTAAAAGGAGGATAAAACATTACCTGCTGTCCTCACCTAAAAGCAGGACAAAATATATCCTGCCTTCTTCAACTAAATAGAGAATAAAAAATATCCTGCATAATTCAACTAAAAGCAGAATAAATATATCCTGTCGTCTTCAACTAAAAGGATAATAAAATATATCCTGCATTCTTCAACTAAATAGAGAATATAAATATCCTGCTGAATTCAACTAAAAGGAGAATAAAATATATCCTGCCGTCTTAACCTGAGAGGATGATAAAATATATCCTGCCGTCTTCAACTAAAAGGAGAATATAATATATCCTGCCTTCAACTAAAAGGAGGATAACACATTCCCTGCCGTCTTCACCTAAAATCAGGACAAAATATATCCTGCCTTCTTCAACTAAATAGAGAATAAAAAATATCCTGCTGAATTCAACTAAAAGGAGAATAAATATATCCTGTCGTTTTCAACTAAAGGATAATAAAATATATCCTGCCTTCTTCAACTAAAAGGAGAATAAAATATATCCTGCCTTCTTGACCTAAAAGGAGAATAAAACATATCCTGCCTTCTTGACCTAAAAGGAGAATGAAACATATCCTGCCTTCTTCAACTAAAAGTTGGATAAAATATATCCTGCCTTCAACTAAAAGGATAAAATATATCCTGCCTTCTTCAACTAAATAGAGAATAAAAATTATCCTACTGAATTCAACTAAAAGGATAATAAAATATATCCTGCCGTCTTCAACTAAAGGAGAATATAATATATACTGCATTCTTTAACTAAAATGATAATAAAATATATCCTGCCGTCTTCAACTAAAAGGAGAATATTATATTTTCTTCCTTCTTCAACTAAAAGCATAATAAAATATATCCTGCATTCTTCAAATTAAAGGAGAATAAAATATATCCTGCCGTCTTCAACTAAAAGTTGGATAAAATATATCCCGCCTTCTTCAACTAAATAAAGGATAAAATATATCCTGCCTTCTTCAACTAAATAGAGAATAAAAAATATCCTGCTGAATTCAACAAAAAGGAGATTAAATATATCCTGTCGTCTTCAACTAAAAGGATAATAAAATATATCCTGCCGTCTTCAACTAAAAGGATAATAAAATATATCCTTCCTTCTTGACCTAAAAGGGTAATAAAATATATCCTGCCGTCTTCAACTAAAAGGATAATAAAATATATCCTTCCTTCTTGACCTAAAAGGGTAATAAAATATATCCTGCCTTCTTCAACTAAAAGCAGGACAAAATATATCCTGCCGTCTTCAACTAAAAGAAGGACAAAATATATCCTGCCGTCTTCAACTAAAAGAAGGATAAAATATATCCTGCCTTCTTCAACCAAAAGGAGAATAAATACATCCTGTCGTCTTCAACTAAAAGGATAATAAAATATATCCTGCCGTCTTCAACTAAAAGGATAGTATAATATATCCTGCCTTCTTCAACTAAAAGGATAGTATAATATATCCTGCCTTTTTCAACTAAAAGGAGAATAAAACATATCCTGCCGTCTTCAACTAAAAGGATAGTATAATATATCCTGCCTTCTTCAACTAAATAGAGTATAAAATATATCCTGCCGTCTTCAACTAAAAGGATAGTATAATATATCCTGCCTTCTTCAACTAAAAGGATAGTATAATATATCCTGCCTTTTTCAACTAAAAGGAGAATAAAACATATCCTGCCGTCTTCAACTAAAAGGATAGTATAATATATCCTGCCTTCTTCAACTAAATAGAGTATAAAATATATCCTGCCGTCTTCAACTAAAAGGAGAATAAAACATATCCTGACGTCTTCTCCTAAAAGCAGGACAAAATATATCCTGCCTTTTTCAACAAAATAGTGTATGAAATATATCCTGCCTTCTTCAATTAAAAGGATAATAAAACATATCCTGTTTGTCTTCAACTAAAAGGAGAATAGAATATATCCGGCTGAATTCAACTAAATAGAGAATAAGAAATATCCTGCCGTCTTCAACTAAAAGGAGAATATAATATATCCTGCCTTCTTTAACTAAATGTATAATAAAATATATCCTGCCGTCTTCAACTAAAAGGAGAATATTATATTTTCTTCCTTCTTCAACTTAAAGGATAATAAAATATATCCTGCCTTCTTCAACTTAAAGCATAATAAAATGTATCTTGCCTTCTTCAACTAAAAGCATAATAAAATATATCCTGCCGTCTTCAACTAAAAGGAGAATATAATATTTTCTTTCTTCTTCAAATTAAAGGAGAATAAAATGTATCCTGCCTTCTTCAACTAAAAGCATAATAAAATATATCCTGCCTTCTTCAACTAAATAGAGTATAAAATATATTCTGCCGTCATCAACTAAAAGAAGGATAAAATATATCCTGCCTTCAACTAAAAGTATAATAAAATATATCCTGCAGTCTTCAACTAAAAGTATAATAAAATATATCCTTCCTTCTTCAACTAAAAGGACTAAATAGAGAATAAATAAAATCCTGCTGAATTCAAATAAAAGGATAATAAATATATCCTTTCATCTTAAACTAAAAGGATAATAATATACATCCTGCCGTCTTCAAATAAAATTATAATAAAATATATCCTGCAGTCTTCAACTAAAAGAAGGATAAAATAAATCCTTCCTTCTTCAACTAAAAGTATAATAAAATTATATTCTGCCGTCTTCAACTAGAAGAAGGATAAAATATATCCTGCCTTCTTCAACTAAAAGCATAATAAAATATATCCTGCCTTCTTCAACTAAAAGCATAATAAAATATATCCTGCCTTCTTCAACTAAAAGCATAATAAAATATATCCTGCATTCTTCAACTTAAAGGAGTATAAAATATATCCTTCCTTCTTCAACTAAAAGGACTAAATAGAGAATAAATAAAATCCTGCTGAATTCAAATAAAAGGATAATAAATATATCCTTTCATCTTAAACTAAAAGTATAATAAAATATATCCTGCAGTCTTCAACTAAAAATATAATAAAATATATCCTTCCTTCTTCAACTAAAAGGATAAAATAAATCCTTCCTTCTTCAACTAAAAGGATAATAAAATTATATTCTGCCGTCTTCAACTAATAGGAAAATAAAATATATCCTGCCGTCTTCAACTAAAAGAAGGATAACATATATCTTCATATAGCTTCAACTAAATGGAGAATAAAATATATCCACAAGAAATGGGCAACCAGTGAAAACAAACACCATTGTAAATACAACCCATATTTATGTTTATTTATTTTCCCTTTTGTACATTAACTATTTGAACATAATATGACATGTGTAATGTCTTAATTATTTTGGAACTTTTGTGATGTAATGTTTACTGTTAATATTCTTTGTTTATTTCACTTTTGTTTATTATCTAGTTCACTTGCATTGCAAATGTTAACAGATGTTTCCCATGCCAATAAAGCCCTTAAATTGATTTGAGCGAGGGGGGGAGCGAATGAGAGAGAGAGAGAGAGAGAGAGAGAGAGAGAGAGAGAGAGAGAGAGAGAGAGAGAGAGAGAGAGAGAGAGAGAGAGAGAGAGAGAGAGAGAGACAGACAGAGATTGTGTAATAATTGTGTAATAATGTATAGTCTCAGCCTGCCAGAGTGTGGCTGTCTGGTCAGAGTCAGAGGCAGAAGGACCTGGGACCAACCATGAAGACGAGCCAGTAGACAGGGTCACAGGGGTAGAGGGAAGGAAGATCTAATGTAGTCGGCCAGGCCAACACACACCACACATTCTGGCTGCTTCTTTTCCAGTCGCTTTTTCACCTTTGCCTCCTATGAGTGACACCTTCTTCAAGCACAAATAATCATCTGCATCCTGTAAGCTGCACTTCCTGTGTGTATTCATTCACGTCATCCTATTGATGACAGGGCTATTCAATTTGGCTACTGGTTACAGAGAGACCCGTTGGTTACAGAGAGACCCGTTGGTTACAGAGAGACCCGAGATCCTGCCGTGTTCAACTGAAAGGAGAATAAAATATATCCTGCCGTCTTCAACTAAAAGGAGAATAAAATATATCCTGCCGTGTTCAACTCAGTCTTGGAAGCCCTGAACTGCTGTGTTGAGTCAATGACTGTGAAGAGGATGAGGACATGTGGAGAAGCCATAGGTGTGAGATGTGTGTCGGGTGAAAAGCAATAAATAGACTGTGCTGAAACGCTATAATATTTATGGGCCTTGGACCACGGTCTTCTGCACATGGATGGAAGGAAAGAGAGAGAGAGACTTGGGCCCTGACAGTAAATCTCAGTTAGACAAAAATAGTGTTATTCCCAATAAGGTTCAGTTTCCAGGACCATGAATATAAATTCCATATAGACACCATTTCCCTAGAGCACACAAAAAACATCAGCACCACAAGTAACTTCCACAATGCTGTGAACGATCTGAGAGACAAGGCAAGAAGGGCATTCTATGCCATCAAAAGGAACATAAAATTCCACATACCAATTAGGATCTGGCAATGTAATAAGGTCCGTGATGCTGGAAGGCAGAGTCAGGCGCAGGAAAACAAAATTTGTGTTCATAAAGTTTACTCACAAATAATTACAAAAGAGTGATAATAAACACTCGAAACACAGAATCCAAACACAACAAAATAATCACACACAAAAACATGGGGGGGAAACAGAGGGTTAAATAAGGAACATGTAATCATGGGAATGTAAACCAGGTGTGTAAAGAGGGAAGACAAAACCAACAGAAAATGAATAATGGATCGGTGGCGGCTAGAAGGCCGGTGACGTCGACCGCCGAAAACCGCCCGAACAAGGAGAGGGACCAACTTCGGCTGAAGTCGTGACAGGCAAAGAATACTTGAATCAGTTATAAGAACCCATTGCCCTTAATGGTTGTGAGGTCTGGGGTCCGCTCACCAACCAAGAATTCACAAAATGGGACAAACACCAAAATGAGACTCTGCATGCAGAATTCTGCAAAAATATCCTCCGTGTACAGTGTAAAACACCAAATAATGCATGCAGAGTAGAATTAGGCCGATACTCGCTAATTATCAAAAACCAGAATAGAGCCGTTAAATTCTACAACCACCTAAAAGGAAGCGATTCCCAAACCTTCCATAACAAAGCCATCACCTACAGAGAGATGAACCTGGAGAAGAGTCCCCTAAGCAAGCTGGTCCTGGGGCTCTGTTCACAAAACAAACAGACCCCACAGAGCCCCAGGACAGACACACATTCAGACCCAACCAAATCATGAGAAAACTAAAAGATAATTACTTGACACATTGGAAATAATTAAGAAAAAACTGAGCGAACTAGAATGCTATTTGGCCCTAAACAGAGAGTACACAGTGGCAGAATACCTGACCACTGTGACTGACCCAAACTTAAGGAAATCTTTGACAATGTACAGACTCAGTGAGCATAGCCTTGCTATTGAGAAAGAAAGACCTGGCTCTCAAGAGAAGAAAGGCTATGTGCACACTGCCCACAAGATGAGTTGGAAACTGAGCTGCACTTCCTAACCTCCTGCCAAATGTATGACCATATTAGAGACACATAAATCCCTCGAATTACACAGATACACAAATTATTTGAAAACAAACCCGATTTTGATAAATTCCCATATCTATTGGGCAAAATACCACAGTGTACCGTCACAACAGCAAGATGTGTGACCTGCTACCACAAGAAAAGGGCAACCAGTGAAAAACAAACGCCATTGTAAATACAACCCATATTTATGTTTATTTATTTTCGCTTTTGTACATTAACTATTTGAGCATAATATGACATGTGTAATGTCTTAATTATTTTGGAACTTTTGTGATGTAATGTTTACTGTTCATAGTTTTTGTTTATTTCACTTTTGTTTATTATCTAGTTCACTTGCTTTGGAAATCTTAACAGATGTTTCCCATGCCAATTAAGCCCTTAAATTGATTTGAGCGAGGGGGGGAGTGAATGAGAGAGAGAGAGAGAGAGAGAGAGAGAGAGAGAGAGAGAGAGATCACGAGAGTGCGAGAGAGAGTAAGCGAAGGAGAGAGAGAGACAGACAGAGATATTGTGGAAACAAGCCCATATAGTGACTGGCCCCAGTGGACATAATGACTGTAACACTGTAATAATGTATAGTCGCAGCCTGCCAGAGTGTGGCTGTCTGGTCAGAGTCAGAGGCAGAAGGACCTGGGACCAACCATGAAGACGAGCCAGTAGACAGGGTCACAGGGGTAGAGGGAAGGAAGATCTAATGTAGTCGGCCAGGCCAACACACACCACACATTCTGGCTGCCTCTTTTCCAGTCGCTTTTTCACCTTCGCCTCCTATGAGTGACACCTTCTTCAAGCACAAATAATCATCTGCATCCTGTAAGCTGCACTTCCTGTGTGTATTCATTCACGTCATCCTATTGATGACAGGGCTATTCAGTGTGGCTACTGGTTACAGAGAGACCCGTTGGTTACAGAGAGACCCGTTGGTTACAGAGCTCCTGGTTGGTTACAGAGAGACCCGTTGGTTACAGAGAGACCCGTTGGTTACAGAGAGACCCGTTGGTTACAGAGAGACCCGTTGGTTACAGAGAGACCCATTGGTTACAGAGAGACCCGTTGGTTACAGAGCTCCTGGTTGGTTACAGAGAGACCCGTTGTTTACAGAGAGACCCATTGGTTACAGAGAGACCCGTTGGTTACAGAGCTCCTGGTTGGTTACAGAGAGACCCGTTGGTTACAGAGCTCCTGGTTGGTTACAGAGAGACCCGTTGTTTACAGAGAGACCCATTGGTTACAGAGAGACCCGTTGGTTACAGAGCTCCTGGTTGGTTACAGAGCTCCTGGTTGGTTACAGAGAGACCCGTTGGTTACAGAGAGACCCGTTGGTTACAGAGAGACCCGTTGGTTACAGAGCTCCTGGTTGGTTACAGAGAGACCCGTTGTTTACAGAGAGACTCATTGGTTACAGAGAGACCCGTTGGTTACAGAGCTCCTGGTTGGTTACAGAGAGACCCGTTGTTTACAGAGAGACTCATTGGTTACAGAGAGACCCGTTGGTTACAGAGCTCCTGGTTGGTTACAGAGAGACCCGCTGTTTACAGAGAGACCCGTTGGTTACAGAGCTCCTGGTTGGTTACAGAGAGACCCGTTGGTTACAGAGAGACCCATTGGTTACAGAGAGACCCGTTGGTTACAGAGCTCCTGGTTGGTTACAGAGAGACCCGTTGTTTACAGAGAGACCCGTTGGTTACAGAGAGACCCGTTGCTTACAGAGAGACCCGTTGGTTACAGAGAGACCCATTGGTTACAGAGAGACCCGTTTGTTACAGAGCTCCTGGTTGGTTACAGAGAGACCCGTTGTTTACAGAGAGACCCGTTGGTTACAGAGCTACTTGTTTGTTACAGAGAGACCCGTTGGTTACAGAGAGACCCGTTGGTTACAGAGAGACCCGTTGGTTACAGAGCTACTTGTTTGTTACAGAGAGACCCGTTGTTTACAGAGAGACCCGTTGGTTACAGAGCTACTTGTTTGTTACAGAGAGACCCGTTGGTTACAGAGAGACCCATTGGTTACAGAGCTACATGTTGGTTACAGAGAGACCCGTTGGTTACAGAGAGACCCGTTGGTTACAGAGCTACTTGTTGGTTACAGAGAGACCCGTTGGTTACAGAGCTACTTGTTGGTTACAGAGAGACCCGTAGATTTCAGAGATACTTGTTTGTTACAGAGGGACCCGTAGATTTCAGAGCTACTTGTTTGTTACAGAGAGACCCATTGGTTACAGAGCTACTTGTTTGTTACAGAGAGACCCGTAGGTTTCAGAGCTACTTGTTTGTTACAGTGCTACCAGTTGGTTACAGAGCTACTTGTTTGTTACAGAGAGACCCATTGGTTACAGAGCTACTTGTTTGTTACAGAGAGACCCGTAGGTTTCAGAGCTACTTGTTTGTTACAGTGCTACCAGTTGGTTACAGAGCTACTTGTTTGTTACAGTGCTACTGGTTGGTTACAGAGAGACCCGTTGGTTACAGAGCTACTGGTTTGTTACAGAGATACCCGTTGGTTACAGAGCTACTGGTTGGTTACAGAGAGACCCGTTGGTTTCAGAGCTACTGGTTGGTTACAGAGAGACCCGTTGGTTTCAGAGCTACTGGTTAGTTACAGAGCTTCCCGTTGGTTACAGAGCTACTGGTTGGTTACAGAGATACCCGTTGGTTACAGAGCTACTTGTTTGTTACAGTGCTACTGGTTGGTTACAGAGAGACCCGTTGGTTACAGAGCTACTTGTTTGTTACAGTGCTGCTGGTTGGTTACAGAGAGACCCGTTGGTTACAGAGCTACTGGTTAGTTACAGAGCTACCCATTGGTTACAGAGAGACCCGTTGGTTACGGAGACCCTCGTTGTATTCATTTATTTTATTTAACTAGGCAAGTCAATTAAGAACAAATTCTTATTTACAGTAATTTACAGCCTACCAGGAGATAAAATGCCTCCTGCGGGGACAGGGGCTGGGATTAAAAATAAATATGTAGAACGGAACACACATCACGATGAGAGAGACACCACAATACTACATAAAGAGACACCACAATACTACATAAAGAGACACCACAATACTACATAAAGAGACACCACAACACTACATAAAGAGACACCACAACACTACATAAAGACACCACAATACTACATAAAGAGACACCACAACACTACATAAAGAGACACCACAACACTACATAAAGAGACACCACAAAACTACATGAAGAGACTTAAGACAACAACACAGCATGGCATCAACACATGAAAACACAGCATGGTAGCATCACAACATGACAAGAACACAGTAGCAATACAACATGGCAGCAGGACAACATGGTAGCAGCACAAACATGGTAGAAACATTGTTAGGCAGTTGGTTACAGAGCTACCCTGTGGTTACAAAGCTACCAGTTGGTTACAGAGGTACCTTGTGGTTACAAAGCTACCAGTTGGTTACAGAGCTACCCTGTGGTTACAGAGCTACCAGTTGGTTACAGAGCTACGCTGTGGTTACAACACTACCAGTTGGTTACAGACGTACCCTGTGGTTACAAAGCTACCCTGTCGTTATAACGCTACCAGTTGGTTACAGAGCTACCCTGTGGTTATAACGCTACCAGTTGGTTACAGACCTACCCTGTGGTTATAACGCTACCAGTTGGTTACAGACCTACCCTGTGGTTATAACGCTACCAGTTGGTTACAGACCAACCCTGTGGTTATAACGCTTCCAGTTGGTTACAGACCTACCTAGTGGTTACAGACCTACCTATTGGTTACAGACCTATCTAGTGGTTACAAACTAACCTATTGGTTACAGACCTACCTAGTGGTTACAGACCTACCTTGTGGTTACAGACCTACCTATTGGTTATAGACCTACCTATTGGTTACATACTAACCTATTGGTTAAAGACCTACCTAGTGGTTACAGACCTACCTATTGGTCACAGACCTACCTATTGGTTACATGCTAACCTATTGGTTACAGACCTACCTAGTGGCTACAGACATACCTATTGGTTACAGAGCTACCCTGTGGTTACAAAGCTACCAGTTGGTTACAGAGCTACCTTGTGGTTACAAAGCTACCAGTTGGTTACAGAGGTACCTTGTGGTTACAAAGCTACCAGTTGGTTACAGAGCTACCCTGTGGTTACAAAGCTACCAGTTGGTTACAGAGCTACGCTGTGGTTACAACACTACCAGTTGGTTACAGACCTACCCTGTGGTTACAAAGCTACCAGTTGGTTACAGAGCTACCCTGTGGTTACAACGCTACCAGTTGGTTGCAGAGCTACCCTGTGGTTATAACGCTACCAGTTGGTAACAGAGCTACCCTGTGGTTACAAAGCTACCAGTTGGTTACAGAGCTACCCTGTGGTTACAACGCTACCAGTTGGTTACAGACCTACCTAGTGGTTAAAGACCTACCTAGTGGTTACAGACCTACCTAGTGGTTACAGACCTACCTAGTGGTTACAGACCTACCTATTGGTTACAGACCTACCTATTGGTTACATACTAACCTATTGGTTACAGACCTTACTTGTGGTTACAGACCTACCTATACGTTAAAGACCTACCTGAGTGGTTTACAGACCTACCTATTGGTTACAGACCTACCTATTGGTTAAAGACCTACCTAGTGGTTAAAGACCTACCTAGTGGTTACAGACCTACCTAGTGGTTACAGACCTACCTAGTGGTTACAGACCTACCTATTGGTTACAGACCTACCTATTGGTTACATACTAACCTATTGGTTACAGACCTTACTTGTGGTTACAGACCTACCTATACGTTAAAGACCTACCTAGTGGTTACAGACCTACCTATTGGTTACAGACCTACCTATTGGTTAAAGACCTACCTAGTGGTTAAAGACCTACCTAGTGGTTACAGACCTACCTAGTGGTTACAGACCTACCTATTGGTTAAAGACCTACCTAGTGGTTACAGACCTACCTAGTGGTTACAGACCTACCTATTGGTTACAGACCTACCTATTGGTTACATACTAACCTTTTGGTTAAAGACCTACCTAGTGGTTACAGACCTACCTATTGGTTACAGACCTACCTATTGGTTACAGACCTACCTATTTGTTACAGACCTACCTATTGGTTACATACTAACCTATTGGTTACAGACCTACCTAGTGGCTACAGACCTACCTATTGGTTACAGAGCTACCTTGTGGTTACAAAGCTACCAGTTGGTTACAGAGCTACCCTGTGGTTACAAAGCTACCAGTTGGTTACAGAGCTACCCTGTGGTTACAAAGCTACCAGTTGGTTACAGAGCTACGCTGTGGTTACAAAGCTACCAGTTGGTTACAGAGCTACCCTGTGGTTACAAAGCTACCAGTTGGTTACAGAGCTACGCTGTGGTTACAAAGCTACCAGTTGGTTACAGAGCTACCCTGTGGTTACAAAGCTACCAGTTGGTTACAGAGCTACCCTGTGGTTACAAAGCTACCAGTTGGTTACAGAGCTACGCTGTGGTTACAAAGCTACCAGTTGGTTACAGAGCTACCCTGTGGTTATAACGCTACCAGTTGGTTACAGACCTACCTAGTGATTAAAGACCTACCTAGTGGTTACAGACCTACCTATTGGTTAAAGACCTACCTAGTGGTTACAGACCTACCTATTGTTTACAGCCCTACCTATTGGTTACATACTAACCTATTGGTTACAAACCTACCTAGTGGTTACAGACCTACCTTGTGGTTACAGACCTACCTATTGGTTAAAGAGCCCCCTAGTGGTTACAGACCTACCTATTGGTTACAGACCTACCTATTGGTTACATACTAACCCATATTAACCAGATCCTTAAAAGGTTTAACCAAATGGCTCAATGACTGGTCCTAATGGTCTCGTCTCAGGCCTGTATCATTAAGACCAGAGCTTCATTACAGTGCACCAGAGACACACACACACACACACACCAACACAGAACCACATGTTTGTGTAGGTCCACAGACAGGTAAACGGACGGACAGACATATCTATTGATCTCAGATGTGTGAATGGATCCAGTCCTTAAACGGCCTCTAGCCGACTTTTCTAGCAAATAGAGAATAGTGTGAGAACGACTGCCCGGTTTCTGCCCGGTAACCCATAACTCTTGAAGTCAGACTGCCTCATTATATTGATTGATAGGCTGCTCTGATAGACTGAGGTTAGATGTTTTACAATAGGGGAGTATAAGGGGTAATAATAACATAACAATCATTTGTCTGATTCACTTTTTTTTTCCCTTCTTCTTCATAATTAAGATGAATTTGTCTTTGAGTCAAAGTGCCTGAGTAAGGCCAGCTATCAGCCCATACGTAGCCTACGTATAAGAGTTATTGGTTTTCCAAGCACCCCCCAGTAGTCTTCCGGGACAGTGTAGTGTAACCCAGACCTCTGTGGGTCAGGGAGAGTTAAGGAGCCACACACATGGTTTTCCTAAACTGTCAATTTTATGTTGTGGTTATAGATTTATACAGACAGACACACATACACACACGCACGCACAGAGACACAGGCACACACGAGCATAGTTGGGATTGGGCAATGCTCTCTCTGGGGTTAAGTCCCAGTGTGTGCTCATGCCCGTAACTTAACTAAGGAGAAACCAACTCATTCAGGTAACGTACGTGAGTGTGAGTGTGTGTGTCTGTGTCTGTGTCTGTGTCTGTGTCTGTGTCTGTGTCTGTGTCTGTGTGTGTGTGTGTGTGTGTGTGTGTGTGTGTGTGTGTGTGTGTGTGTGTGTGTGTGTGTGTGTGTGTGTGTGTGTGTGTGTGTGTGTGTGTGTGTGTGTGTGGTTTACCCAATGAGATATCATCTTGTTCTGGACATTTTATCATCAAGACTCCAGAATACATGATATTATTACAATATCTTTTGGATTCCAACTACCTGTAGCATCTTCCGTTGCGGTAATATTTTCCATTATCATCTCCAACAATATGTCCCATTACGCCCCCACACATTATATCATTTAATTGACCTGTCTTTGCTCGCACAATATTTATTCATATCACACAATACTCTCCTAAATCAGTTGCCCTAGTTAATGTGCTGCTGATTATACAGCCTGTATACAAATGATGACATAGCTCTTACACATCAGCAAACACCTTCAGACGTTGATAAGAAATGTTATTTTGTAAAACCCATAGGCTATCTAACAAACCATTCGTTTTTTTTGTTGCTATGTCCAGTAAAGCTTAAATCATAATAATTTGTTAACATTGTAAAAATAACAGAGCATTTATTATCATCCATGTTGTCCAGCAGTACCGTTACAATCTTGGTCTGGGAAGTTTAAGTCACAGACTATTTAGCTAATCATATTGTAGTCCATGATAAATGGAAGTTTAAGTCACAGACTATTTAGCTAATCATATTGTAGTCCATGATAAATGGAAGTTTAAGTCACAGACTATTTAGCTAATCATATTGTAGTCCATGATAAATGGAAGTTTAAGTCACAGACTATTTAGCTAATCATATTGTAGTCCATGATAAATGGAAGTTTACGTCACAGACTACTTAGCTAATCATATTGTAGTCCATGATAAATGGAAGTTTATGTCACAGATTATATTGTAGTCCATGATAAATGGAAGTTTAAGTCACAGACTATTTAGCTAATCATATTGTAGTCCATGATAAATGTAAATTTATGTCACAGATTATATTGTAGTCCATGATAAATGGAAGTTTAAGTCACAGACTACTTAGCTAATCATATTGTAGTCCATGATAAATGGAAGTTCATGTCACAGATTATATTGTAGTCCATGATAAATGGAAGTTTAAGTCACAGACTACATAGCAAATCATAATGTTGTCCATGATAAATGGAAGTTTAAGTCACAGACTACATAGCTAATCATATTGTAGTCCATGATAAATGGAATTCGTGAAAATTACATACAGTTGAAGTTGGAAATGTACATACACCTTAGCCATATTTAAACTCAGTTTTTAACAATTCCTGACATTTAATCCTAGTAAAAAAATTCTGTTTTAGGTCAGTTAGGATCACCACTTTATTTTAAGAATGTGAAATGTCAGAATAATAGTAGAGAGAATGATTTCTTTCAGCTTTTATTTCTTTCATCACATTCCCAGTGTGTCAGAAGTTTACATGCACTCAATTAGTATTTGGTAGCATTCATTGCCTTTAAATTGTTTAACTTGGGTCAAACGTTTTGCGTAGCCTTCCACAAGCTTCCCATAATAAGTTGGGTGAATTTTGGCCCATTCCTCCTGACAGAGCTGGTGTAACTGAGTCAGGTTTGTAGGCCTCCTTGCTCGCACAAGCTTTTTCAGTTATGCCAACAAATGTTCTATAGGATTGAGGTCAGGGCTTTGTGATGGCCACTCCAATACCTTGACTTTGTTGTCCTTAAGCCATTTGCCACAACTTTGGAAGTATGCTGGGGTCATTGTCCATTTGTAAGACTCATTTGCGTGCAAGCTTTAACTTCCTGACTTATGTCTTGAGAGGTTGCATCATTTTCCTTCCTCATGATGCCATCTATTTTGTGAAGCGCACCAGTCCCTCCTGCAGAAAAGCACCCCCACAACATGATGCTGCCACCCCCGTTTTTACGGTTGGGATGGTGTTCTTCGGCTTGCAAGCCTCCCCCTTTTTCCTCCAAACATAACGATGGTCATTATGGCCGATCTTTGTCCCCATGTGCAGTTGCAAACCGTAATCTGGCTTTTTTATGGCGGTATTGGAGCAGTAGCTTCTTCCTTGCTGAACAGCCTTTCAGGTTATGTCGATTTAGGGCTTGTTTTACTGTGGATATAGATAGTTTTGTACCTGTTTCCTCCAGCATCTCCACAAGGTCCTTTGCTGTTGTTCTGGGAAATTGCTCCAAGGATGAACCAGACTTGTGGAGGTCTACAATTTTTTTTCTGATGTCTTGGCTGATTGTCAAGCAAAGAGGCACTGAGTTTAAAGGTACGCCTTGAAATTAGGCCACAGGTACACCTCCAATTGACTCAAATGATTCCAATTAGCCTATCAGAAGCTTCTAATGCCATGAAATAATTTTCTGGAATTTTCCAAACTGTTTAAAGGCACAGTCAACTTAGTGTATGTAAACTTCTGACCCCCAGTGAATTATAAGTGAAATAATCTGTCTGTAAAATTATTTTGGAAAAATTACTTGTGTCATGCACAAAGTAGATGTCCTAACCAACTTGCCAAACTATAGTTTATTAACAAGACATTTGTGGTTGAAAAACGAGTTTTAATGACTCCAACCTAAGTGAATGTAAACTTCCGACTTCAACTGTACTTAGTTGGCATTTAAATAACAATGTAATGTCATGTGAATAGTTTATCTCTTGTGGTGTGACTGATGTTGATTCACCATAAACTGGTTGGCTCACATGATGACTGGTCTTGATGATCTGGGGCACTACTAGTTACACAAAGAGCTGTTAGTTTAGTTTAGCTACAACATTTCCATGAATTTGACAGTAACTTACAGGCAGCTATTGGCAAGTAAGTTACTGTATTTCACATTGCAGTACACCTACTGTAATCTAAATACAATAGCAAGGCAAATACAGTGTAATGACACACAGTACAATAACATATATTTGACTCTATTATACTGTAAAAAGTAAACACTACCTTGATCTTAACAAATGAATATAAACTTTACAGAAATATACTGCTAAACCAAAGTTTATTTGGAATTTACAGTAACATACTGTACCTCTTTTACAGTAACTTAAAGGTCATCTAGTAAGTTACCATAAAAACAACAGTTTTTTTCCTCGATATGCATCAATTCTTTCTCCGCCCACAACATTTTCACAACGCACAATCATTTTCCGTTAAATTGTAGTTTTACGTAAGTTAAGATCTTGTCCTTCGTTAGATTGGCTATGACTTGGGTGATAGGATAAGTCAGCATCCCCAACCAAACCAACCCTTTCATAATTATACAGTATTTTTTGTTTCTTCATGGGACGTTTGGCAAGAAAGTCAGACCAGAACATTCACTGCTTTGATAATGTTGCTGTGCTTGTCTTACTAAACCTTCTGAAGCCATAAAAGAAACAGAAGCATAGAAGTTCTTATAACATTCTAAATTAAGAATTTACGGCTGTGTATTTGAACTCACCACTTAACAGTAAATCTAACATAATTGAACAACGCAACAAAACACCATGGTTGGTTAGATATAAAGCATTCTACCTCAGAGAGAATGAAGGAGCTTATTTCATTGTGTTTTTTTTGTCAGGCCGATCTACATTATTTGTTGGTGGAACATTAAGCACACTGGGGTTCTGGCTTTGATAAGGGTTGTTGCAATAATTATACAGTAGATATTTCATTGTGTAAATTCAATGCAGCTGTCTCGCTAAAACACACAGGACTGGAGTCAATTATTGGGCACAATGGGTTTAAGTTTTGATTTTTTTTAAACACCAAATGAGACATGAAAAATATATCCCTTTTTATATGGATAGGAAACTGCTTTAGTGTAAGTCTGTATAGTCTGTCTGGTCTGTCTGTTCTGTCTGGTCTGTCTGGTCTGTCTAGTGTGTCTAGTCTGTCTGGTCTGTCTGGTCTGTCTGGTCTGTCTAGTGTGTCTAGTCTGTCTTGTCGGTCTGGTCTGTCTGGTCTGTCTGGTCTGTCTAGTCTGTCTAGTCTGATCTGTCTAGTGTGTCTGGTCTGGTCTGTCTAGTCTGTCTGGGTGTCTGTCTAGTCTGTCTAGTCGGTCTAGTCGGTCTAGTCTGTCTAGTCGGTCTAGTCTGTCTAGTCTGTCTAGTCTGTCTAGTCGGTCTAGTCTGTCTGGTCTGTCTGGTCTGTCTAGTCTGGTCTGTCTAGTCTGGTCTAGTCTAGTGTGTCTGGTCTGTCTGGTCTGTCTAGTGTGTCTAGTCTGTCTGGTCTGTCTAGTCGGTCTAGTCTGTCTTGTCGGTCTGGTCTGTCTGGTCTGTCTGGTCTGTCTAGTCTGTCTGGTCTGTCTAGTGTGTCTAGTCTGTCTGGTCTGTCTAGTCGGTCTAGTCTGTCTTGTCTGTCTGGTCTGTCTGGTCTGTCTAGTCTGTCTGGTCTGTCTAGTCTGGTCTGTCTATTCTGTCTGGTCTGTCTTGTCAG
Source organism: Brachymystax lenok tsinlingensis (assembly GCA_030435695.1). Classification (NCBI taxonomy): domain Eukaryota; kingdom Metazoa; phylum Chordata; class Actinopteri; order Salmoniformes; family Salmonidae; genus Brachymystax; species Brachymystax lenok. Next base: position 7,125,322 of record CM059804.1, on the reverse strand, counting down.
TCTGGTCTGTCTGGTCTGTCTAGTTTGTCTGGTCTGTCTGGTCTGTCTGGTCTGTCTTGTCAGTCTGGTCTGTCTAGTCTGTCTAGTCTGTCTGGTCTGTCTGGTCTGTCTGGTCTGTCTGGTCTGTCTAGTCTGTCTAGTCTGTCTGGTCTGTCTGGTCTGTCTGGTCTGGTCTGTCTAGTCTGTCTGGGTGTCTGTCTAGTCTGTCTAGTCGGTCTAGTCGGTCTAGTCTGTCTAGTCGGTCTAGTCTGTCTAGTCTGTCTAGTCTGTCTAGTCGGTCTAGTCTGTCTGGTCTGTCTGGTCTGTCTAGTCTGGTCTGTCTAGTCTGTCTAGTCGGTCTAGTCTGTCTGGTCTGTCTGGTCTGTCTAGTGTGTCTAGTCTGTCTGGTCTGTCTAGTCGGTCTAGTCTGTCTTGTCGGTCTGGTCTGTCTGGTCTGTCTGGTCTGTCTAGTCTGTCTAGTGTGTCTAGTCTGTCTGGTCTGTCTAGTCGGTCTAGTCTGTCTTGTCGGTCTGGTCTGTCTGGTCTGTCTGGTCTGTCTGGTCTGTCTGGTCTGTCTAGTCTGTCTGGTCTGTCTAGTCTGGTCTGTCTAGTCAGTCTGGTCTGTCTAGTCTGTCAGGTCTGTCTGGTCTGGCTGGTCTGTCTGGTCTGTCTGCTCTGTCTAGTCTGTCTGGTCTGTCTGGTCTGTCTAGTCTGTCTTGTCAGTCTGGTCTGTCTAGTCTGTCTGGTCTGTCTGGTCTGTCTGGTCTGTCTGGTCTGTCTGGTCGGTCTGGTCTGGTCTGTCTAGTCTGTCTGGGTGTCTGTCTGGTCTGTCTAGTCTGTCTAGTCGGTCTAGTCTGTCTAGTCTGTCTAGTCGGTCTAGTCTGTCTGGTCTGTCTGGTCTGTCTAGTCTGGTCTGTCTAGTCTGGTCTGTCAAGTCTGGTCTAGTCTAGTGTGTCTGGTCTGTCTGGTCTGTCTAGTGTGTCTAGTCTGTCTGGTCTGTCTGGTCTGTCTAGTGTGTCTGGTCTGTCTGGTCTGTCTGGTCTTTCTGGTCTGTCTAGTCTGTCTAGTGTGTCTGGTCTGTCTAGTGTGTCAAGTCTGTCTAGTCTGTCTAGTCTGTCTAGTCGGTCTAGTCTGTCTGGTCTGTCTGGTCTGTCTAGTCTGTCAGGTCTGTCTGGTCTGGCTGGTCTGTCTTGTCAGTCTGGTCTGTCTAGTGTGTCTAGTCTGTCTAGTCTGTCTTGTCTGTCTGGTCTGTCTTGTCTGTCTGGTCTGTCTGGTCTGTCTAGTCTGTCTGGTCTGTCTGCTCTGTCTAGTCTGTCTGGTCTGTCTGGTCTGTCTAGTCTGTCTGGTCTGTCTGGTCTGTCTTGTCAGTCTGGTCTGTCTAGTCGGTCTAGTCTGTCTGGTCTGTCTGGTCTGTCTAGTGTGTCTGGTCTGTCTGGTCTGTCTGGTCTGTCTAGTGTGTCTGGTCTGTCTAGTGTGTCAAGTCTGTCTAGTCTGTCTAGTCTGTCTAGTCGGTCTAGTCTGTCTGGTCTGTCTGGTCTGTCTAGTCTGTCAGGTCTGTCTGGTCTGGCTGGTCTGTCTTGTCAGTCTGGTCTGTCTAGTCTGTCTAGTCTGTCTGGTCTGTCTGGTCTGTCTGGTCTGTCTGGTCTGTCTTGTCTGTCTGGTCTGTCTGGTCTGTCTGGTCTGTCTGGTCTGTCTGGTCTGTCTGGTCTGTCTGCTCTGTCTAGTCTGTCTGGTCTGTCTGGTCTGTCTAGTCGGTCTAGTCTGTCTGGTCTGTCTTGTCAGTCTGGTCTGTCTAGTCGGTCTAGTCTGTCTGGTCTGTCTGGTCTGTCTAGACTGGCTGGTCTGGCTGGTCTGTCTAGTCTGGTCTGTCTAGTCTGGTCTGTCTAGTCTGTCTAGTCTGGCCTGTCTAGTCTGTCTGGTCTGTCTAGTCTGTCTAGTCTGTCTAGTCTGTTTAGTCGGTCTAGTCTGTCTGGTCTGTCTAGTCTGTCTAGTCTGTCTAGTCTGTCTGGTCTGTCTGGTCTGTCTAGTCTGTCTGGTCTGTCTGTCTAGTCTGTCTAGTCTGTCTGGTCTGTCTAGTCTGGTCTGTCTAGTCTGTCTGGTCTGTCTGTCTAGTCTTTCTAGTCGGTCTAGTCTGTCTAGTCTGTCTGGTCTGTCTAGTCTTGCTGGTCTGTCTGGTCTGTCTAGTCTGGTCTGTCTACTCTGTCTGGTCTGGTCTGTCTAGTCTGTCTAGTCGGTCTAGTCTGTCTAGTCAGTCTTGTCTGGTCTGTCTAGTCTGTCTGGTCTGTCTGTCTAGTCTGTCTAGTCCGTCTAGTCTGGTCTGTCTAGTCTGTCTGGTCTGTCTAGTCTCTGGTCTGTCTAGTCTGTCTAGTCTCTGGTCTGTCTGGTCTGTCTAGTGTGTCTGGTCTGTCTAGTGTGTCTGGTCTGTCTGCTCAATGGACATGATGCATTTCAAACAAAATCAATACTATATTTTTATGAAAGTCTCTCTCTCTCTCTCTCTCTCTCTCTCTCTCTCTCTCTCTCTCTCTCTCTCTCTCTCTCTCTCTCTCTCCATCTCCCTCCCTCTCTCCATTGTTATGTATTTCTTGGCGTGGGAAGACCTCAACAGCAAATACCTCATTGATGCAGTCACCCGGACAAATAAAAAGCACTGAAATAATAATGAAAGCATTTCTCATTATGGTTATGGTCTGAAGTTTTGGCACGTTTGGTACAGTACATTGACCTGTTGGGATATAGAGGAATTGACAGAATGTAGTGCTTATGACCTTGTCCTGGTTACAAGAGTTCTTAGCGGGGAGGTACCTCAGTCAGAGATGGGTGAAAGATACTGCTAAAAGTATTTGATTACAAATACAATATACCCGACATGCCAATGAATCAAAATAAAATACAAGATACATCTGTAACAATGGAGGCTGCTGCGGGGAAGGTGGCTCATAATAATAACTGGAACAGATAAAATGGAATGGCAAAAATCAAAGTATTGATCAAATGAACTGAACAAAAATATAAAGTTTTGGTCCCATGTTTCATGAAATTAAATAAAAGATTCCAGAAATGTCCCATACGCACAAAAAGCTTATTTCTTTCTAAAATGTTGTGTACAAATTTGTTTACATCCCTGTTAGTGAGCATTTCTCCTTTGCCAAGATAATCCATCCACCTGACAGGTGTGGCATATCAAGATTTTCTGAAGATTTTCTGCACAAACTGTCAGAAACCGTCTCAGGGAAGCTCATCTGAGTGCTCGTCATCCTCAACAGGGTCTTGACCTGACTGCAGTTTGGCATTATAACAACTTCAGTGGGTTAATGCTCACATTCGATGGCCAACTGCATGTCTTTTAGTTTCTGTTGGGCTAAATATGACTCCTACCATGTCAAATTCGGATGTAAAATCTAACCTAAAAACAAAATCAACGACTTAATTGAATGCCATCAATTAAGTCGTTTCCACATTTTGTTACGTTACAGCCTTATTATAAAATGGATCAAATACATTTGTCAAGAGCCGGGTGTAGCTGGTGCAAATGAGCCAGGCGCAGGACAGCAGAGATGAGCAACACAACGTAGTTTACTCAGGGAAAATACAAAGTACCAACAAAATTATGGACTGACAATACCAGGAACAATAACACACACAAACATGGGGAAAACAGAGGGTTAAATAATGAACATGTAATTGGGGAATTGAAACCAGGTGTGTATAAAACAAAGACAAAACAAATGGAAAATGAAAAGTGGATCGGCGATGGCTAGAAGGCGGTGGCGTCGACCGCCGAACGCCGCCCGAACAAGGAGAGGGACCGACTTTGGCGGAAGTCGTGACAGTACCCCACCTTTGACACCGACCTCAGGGACGACCCAGAGGACGAGGCGCAGGGCGATCCGGCAGGGCAGGCGGAGGGGCAGGTTTCGGGCCGAGAGCCAGACCCGGTCCCTCAGTGCGAACACCGGGGCCTCACTGCGGTGGCGTTCTGCGCTCACTTTCTGACGCCTCACGGCCCGCTGAAGGTGCATATGAGCGGCGTCCCATGTCTCTTCCGAGCGCCTAAACCAGTCGTCCACCGCAGGAGCCTCGATCTGGCTCTGATGCCAAGGCGCTAGAACCGGCTGGGCTTTTTCCAGAAGGCGAGAGCCAATTCGGCATAGTCAGAGGGGATGCGCACGGTGGAGACCTGGTCTGGACTTTCCACCGTAGTAGCAACGACAGAAACCCCTACCCCCTGTGAGAGCCCTCTGTTGCCACAAAATAGTGGGGTCATGACAGGCTAACCAGGGTAGGCCCAGCACCACAGGAAGCACAGGAGAATCAATAAGGAAGAGACTAATTCTCTCCTTGTGACCCTCCTGCGTCACCATGCCCAGTGGAGCGGTGACCTCCCTAATTAGCCCTGACCCTAACGGTCGACTATCTAGAGCGTGAACTGGGAAGGGCATGTCCACAGGAACAATGGGGATCCCTAAACTATGGGCAAATGATCTGTCAATAAAATTCCCAGCTGCGCCTGAATCTATGAGTGCTTTATGCTGGGAATGCGGGGGAAAACTCTATATACAACTTTATATACAAAAACATGTGTGCAACAGGGGGCTCTGGGTGAGCCTGGTGCCGACTCACCTGTGGTGACACGAGAGTGCCCTGCGTGCTGCCTCGACTCCCAGAGGGACCTCCCCAGCACCGACCGGCAGTGTGCCCTCTGCGGCCACAGATGGTGCATGGACCGGTCCCTCCTCCGGTCGCCGTAAGTGCAGCACCTCCCAGCTCCATGGACGTCTGAGCGGTGGTGCTGGGGAATGGAATCGACAGGCCCCGATCTGGACGTCCGCGGGTAGCCAGCAGGTTATCCAGCCAGATGGACAGGTCCATCAGCTGGTCAAAGGTAAGAGTGGTGTCCCTGCAGGCCAACTCCCGACGGACGTCCTCTGTCGTTCCATCCCGCGCCGGCGGCCAGGGTCCGGAAGTCCAAGGCGAACTCCTGTGTGCTCCTCGTCCCCTGCCTCAGGTGAAACAGACAATCACCTGCCGTTCTACCCTCAGGCGGGTGGTCGAAAACAGCCCGAAAGCGGCGGGTGAAATCCTCGTAGTGGTCCAACACCGCTTCTCCTTCCCCCCATACGGCGTTGGCCCACTCCAGGGCTTTCCCTGAGAGGCAGGAGACGAGGGCGGACACGCTCTCACGACCCGAAGGAGCCGGGTGGACGGTCGCCAGGTAGAGCTCCAGCTGGAGTAGGAACCCCTGACATCCGGCAGCCGTCCCATCATACTCCCTCGGGAGCACGTCGACCGCCGAACGTCGCCGAACAAGGAGAGGGACCGACTTCGGCGGAAGTCGTGACAACAATTTTCCCTCATCAATCTACACACGGTACCCCAAAGCGAAGAGGTTTTTAGCAAAATATGCAAATGTATTAAAACTTAAATAACTTATTTACATAAATATTCAGACCCTTTGTTTTGAGACATCCGCACCCTGTTTCCACTGATCATGCTTGAGATGTTTCGACAACTTAATTGGAGTCTACCTGTGGTAAATTCAATTGATTGGACATGATTTGGAAAGGCAAACATCTGTCTATATAAGGTGCCACAGTTGACAGAGGATGTCAGAGCAAAAACCAAGCCATGAGGTCAAAGGTATTGTCCGTAGAGCTCTGAGACAGGATTGTGTCGAGGCACAGATCTGGGGAAGGGTACCAAAACATGCATTAAACATCCCCAAGAACACAATGGCCTCCATCGTTCTTAAATATAACAAGTTTGGAACCACCAAGACGCTTTCTAGAGCTGGCCGCCCGGCCAAACTGAGCAATCGGGGGAGAAGGGCCTCGAAGGTCCACAGTGGCCTCCATCATTCTTAAATGGTGCGCTTGGCAAACCGGTGCGCTTGGCACCTACTACCGTACCCCGTTCAAAGGCACTTAAATATTTTGTCTTGCACATTCACCCTCTGAAGGGCAGACAATTGGATAGTCATCAATAACGATCATAGCTTTCACCTGGATCCACCTGGTCAGTCTATACAAATCCTTGTAAAAAAAATAAAACTTCCCATCTCTGACCTCAGTGTGTGGTATCAGCTATTCTTAGACTGGGGTTATTGATGACCCTCAGGGGAGAGGATGGAGAGTGATGGAGAGAGAGAGAATATATTACATATGTGAGAACAATGAAACAGAAATGGCAGCTGCTATAATTTACCCCATAAAGTTGGAGTATCGTTTCCTTGTAAAAACAGCAGAGGAAGGGCTATGTGCTGTCCAGCTTACCTTCTCAGGAAAAAGGTTCCTCTTATAGTATGTGCAGTGTGAGAAAACAGGGAGAGAATGAAGGAACATGCATTTGAAATCAGTGAAAGAATAGAAATGGCAGCTGCTATAATTTACCCCATAAAGTTGGAGTATCGTTTCCTTGTAAAAACAGCAGAGGAAGGGCTATGTGCTGTCCAGCTTACCTTCTCAGGAAAAAGGTTCCTCTTATAGTATGTGCAGTGTGAGAAAACAGGGAGAGAATGAAGGAACATGCATTTGAAATCAGTGAAAGAATAAGAAAGACATGTTGATAGTGATAGGAGAGAGAGAGAGAGAGAGAGAGAGAGAGAGAGAGAGAGAGAGAGAGAGAGAGAGAGAGAAAGAGAGACAAAGAGAGAGACACACCAATATGCACACGCACCTACAACTATTGTACTAAAAGTTGACCTGTTCAATGAATAGGAAGAAGAAAAAAATAAGAAATGTTTGATGTTGTCCTGTTCATCTCACTCTGAACAACTTAGTAGTTAGGAGTTACAGTATTTCTGACTGTTATCCTGTTCATTTCACTCTGAACAACTTAGTAGTTAGTAGTTACTGTATTTCTGACTGTTATCCTGTTCATCTCACTCTTAACAACTCAGTAGTTAGAAGTTACTGTTTTGTTTACTGTTCTATTCTTTCTTTTTGCAACATGAAATCACTATCAGTTAGCATGTGGAACATTCAGGGCCTAAATTCATCAGTCTTCACAGATGTCAACTGGTTTGATATAGGTTGTAAAATTACGAAAAACTCACACACTTTTACAGATGCGCACTTGAGAGCATCCTGTCGGGCTGTATCGCCGCCTGGTACAGCAACGGCACCGCCCAAAACCGCAGGGCTCTCCAGAGGGTGGTGCGGTCTGCACAAAGCATCACCGGGGGCACACTACCTGCCCTCCAGGACACCTACAGCACCCATAGTCACAGGAAGGCCAAAAAGATCATCAAGGACAACAACTACCCGAGCCACTGCCTGTTCACCCCGCTATCATCCAGAAGGTGAGATCAGTACAGGTGCATCAAAGCTGGGTGCCAAGAGACTGAAAAATAGCTTCTATCTCAAGGCCATCAGACTGTTAAAAAGCCATCACTAACACAGAGAGGCTGCTGCCTGCATACAGATGTGAAATCATTGGCCAATTTAAGAAATAGATCACTAGTCACTTTAATAATGTTTACATATCTTGCATTACTCATCTCATATGTATATGCTGTATTTTATACCATCTATTGCATCTTACCTATGCCGCTCGGTCATTGCTCATCCATATATTTGTATGTATGTATTCTTATTCCATTCCTTTACTTAGATTTGTGTGTATTAGGTAGTTGTTGGGGAATAGTTAGATTACATGTTAGATATTGCTGCACTGTCGGGAACTAGAAGCACAAGCAATTCGCTACACTCTCATTAACATCTGCTAACCATGTGTATGTGATTTGATTTGAAATCACAGAGACCCAAATAATGGTGGATTTTGCTTACATTACTGTGAGACCTTAAATCTCTAAAAACATACACTTAGAACCAAAAAAGCATGGTACAACAGCAAGCAACTGACACTAATCGAGGAGTCCATAAACACAAACAACTTCAGGCAAAATTGAAAAAGGTTTATTAAACTAGAGGAATTAGTGATACAAAATGGTGACACATGGACAACTCATTTTAAAACACTCTACAACACCATTCAAATTCATGAAAAGTTGAATGGATTAGAAAAAGCTATAAAGGACGATCAAAATCCATTGGACTCCCCAATTATTGACCAGGAGCTCTATAAGAAACTTCAGGCCCTCAAACAAATGTGGACCTGCTGGCATCCTAAATGAGATGCTCAAATTCACTAGTGCAAAATTTCATTGATCCTGTTTGTAGGTTATTTCCCTGATATCCGGAATCTATGCCTCATAACCCCAATCTTTAAGAACGGAGACAAATTTGACCCTAATAATTACTGAGGCATTTATGTGAACAGTAACCTGGGGAAGATTTTCTGTATTATTATAATTGTAAGTTCTAAACTTCCTTAATAAGGACAATGTCTTGAGTAAAAGACAAATGAGATTTATACCAAAACTTTGCATTACCGATCATATTTAAACCCTACACACCTTGATGGATAAACATGTCCACCAAAAGAATACCACAATGCACGCTTGCTTTATAAAAAAAAAAAAAAAAGTTTAATTTATTTTCACCAAAGAAAACAAGTAATAAACAATGATATAGATAAAAACAAATAAATAAATAAAGCGGTGTGCAGGTGTGGTTGGAAGACCAAGGGCTGATATGAAAACTACACCACACAAAA